>PVKM010011371.1:0-33363 GCA_004027735.1 Carollia perspicillata
TTATAATTACAGAAAAAGCTGTCAAGAAAAAGGACAAGGTGTCAGGGGGGTATTAACAAGATGTCTCATCTTTGAGAGTGGATGGGAGAAGGCTTCTGAAGAGGTCAGAAGTATATTGAAATCAGGATGTTAGGGTAGCCAGACAAACAGGAGGGAGAGGAGCAAGTTAAAGTAATTAAGCTATTGGGGAAAATGATAGCAAAACAATAATAAATAAAAATTTTATTATGAAATCAAACTGTGATATATATGTATATATGTGTGTATGTATGTATATATGTATATATATATCTGTATATATATACATCTTTGAGGAGCTTTGAAATAATAAGGACTCAGCTATTTTGGATGAATTTGGATGTTCATCTATCTAAAGCAGATATAAGATCATGTGATCTCTTGAAGCAACTTTTACATTAAATGAGATTAAGTCAAGAGAAATTTCAAGAGAATAGCTATTAGCAGATAAAGAGTAGAGCAACTAAACTCTCATTTGGATTAACAACATTTGCAGTTCTTAAAAGTTCAGATTAGGTCTCAAGGCCAGGCCAAGTGGAAGATCTTTAGAAGAGGACGGCTGTTCTGAGCCATACACACTCAGTGCTTGATGACAGGCAAATCCGTGTTTTCATATTTAAAAATTCTCTTTCTCGAAAAACAACTAAACCATTAATATATCTTTGATGTCTTGATATTATCCTAGGAAAGGAGTGTGTATTTATCACACCAGTGATTTTTGTGTGCGTGAAATGTTCTTAGTTGGAAGATAAAGATAAAGTCTTTGAAAGTCATTATTCCTTCTTTAGCAGTTTAGAATGTCAAACTACTCACTAAAACAAGTGGTCTAAAAATAGAAAGGAATATGTGAAAGTAAAATTTTCCTGTAAAGTTTGGATCATTTGGTTACTGTAATATAGATTAGCATAAAGAATAATACATTAGTCCCAAATCTCAAATGTTTGTTAAATTTCATATTCTCTGAAATACAGAAAATGTCGGAAATATTTATATTATGTTTAGTATAAGTGAATTTTTCCCATTTATTTTTGTTTTACCCACTTTTTATGTATTAAGTATGTTATTTATACTTAAGAGATTAAGGATCCTACAAGAATAACCAACTGAAATCTCTGTGGCTTATGACAACCAGGATTTATTTCTATCATGCTCTGTGTCCATCACAAACTGGCAGAGAGGCTCTGCTAATTATAGCCATTCAGGCTCATAGAAGCTTCAGCTTGACCTGTTTTCTCAGTCACTGTGGCAGACAAAAGGCTATGTGATAAATCACAACTGGGGCTCATAACTTCCATTGGAAAGTGACATATACACACCTAAATAGAGCGCACCTGACCCTAATATGGAAGAAGCCAAGGCTGCACTCCCACTCTGTATCTAGAAGACCTGCATTATCTGTCCGTAGCTAACGTGACTACCACAGGGTGTGTGTGTGTGTGTGTGTGTGTGTGTGTGTGTGTGTGTGTGTGTAAATGTAGCTCATACTTTGAATGGAAATATACTTTCCAAACTGTATAGATATATATCAGAAAACCCTATTGTATAACCTTATTATTACTTAATGATAAAAAATTAGTCTTTTAAATTAGTTTATGTATGCCAGGGTGTAAATATTGCTAAAATTTCTAATATATTCTATAAATTTTCATCTCTATTTTTAACAAGGGCATCTTTCAGAAAGTTTGATTTACTACACATAAATAACCTTTACCGTGTTTGAATCATTAATTCTGTTTTAATGAGCTTCCTTCTGTCCAAGCTAAAAAAAATAATACTTTTCCTCCCACCTTCTAAGTCTTCTAGGCTGGATTAATAACCAAATTAACAGAGACACATTAACAGGAGAAAATAAAAGTTTAATACATGCATGTGGGGAATTCACATAGGCAGAAAATTCCAAAGAGAGTGAGGCAAAATTGGGTATCTAAGGCATTTTTTACAGAGGAGAACAGGACGCGTGGGAACAGGGTATTAGGTTTCAGAAGTGAGAATGGGCCACTTACAGGTGGTTGAAGAAGCAGGAAACACAGCAGGCAGGAAAATCCTTGCCAGGTGACTCAGAAACAATGGGAGCAGCGGGCATCTACCAAACAGGCCCCTGCCTAAGACCCTCTTGTTTACCACTTAATTCAAATCAGGCTGATGCTGCTTTCAAAGATCTTCCCGAAGCAGGTTTCTCTCTTTGAATCTCTTGGGCTGGAAGGGAGAGAGGATCAAAGGTTCTTTTTAGTCTTTTGTTTCTTAATAAATAGCTGGAAATCAGTATCTCTTCAGAAGCAGCTTTAGGGTGGCAGAACTTTGGTCTCTTCGCTTCCATCCTCCTTGCCCTCTTCCTTACTCTTGCCTCCAGAAATTCCAACATTCATTCTAGCACTCTGAGAAAAAATATATATCTTTGGGCATTCATGTAGTAGACTAAGTCATAATATTTTGTTACATTAAAAACTTTTGTTTCTTCAAATCATATAATCACATGTGAGATGACTAGGAAATGAAAACACTGAACACATTAAGATTTTATAGTTTTAAAAGTCTGTTAATGATATTTCTTTTCCTTCTATAGGTATTTCATGATGTTGCTTACAAAGCTAAAGATCGTAATGACCTGGTATCAGGAATTGATGAATTTCTGGATCAGGTTACTGTTCTCCCTCCTGGAGAATGGGATCCAAGCATTCGTATAGAGCCTCCAAAAAATGTTCCTTCCCAGGTAGGTATATTTGAAAATACTCAAAAATTCCATAATTTTTGTCTTTTACAAATGTCTACCCAAATACTACAACTTATCAAAAGGATTCAAATGATTTAAATTATAATCTCTGTGATATTGTGCTGTTTAATAAGAAATCCAGACTTGGAGTTCTCCCTGCTTCTGGCACCGAGTTCCTAAGAACTTTGGAATTTCCTGTGATGAGAGCATCAAAAGTGCCTTTTGATATGTTAAGGAGGTGGCTTTGGGGACTCACTTAAGATGGGGGCTGATTGGCAGTGAAGCCAACCATGCGATTAGCCCACCTCCAGGGAAGGGACAGGGGCGGGAGATTTAGTTCAATCACCAACGGCCAGTGGTTTAGTCAATCGTGGCTATGAATGAAGCCTGCATAAAACCCCAAAGAGATGGGGTTTGGAGAGTTTCAAGACTGCGGAACACATGGAGGTTGAGGAGAGTCATGAACCTGGAGAGGAGAGGACTGGAAGCTCCTTGCCCTTTCCCTATACCTTGCCTTACACATCTCTAACACCTGCTGTTCCTGAGTTATATCCTTTTACAATAAACTGGTGTCCTAGTAAGTAAAATGTTTCTCTGAATTCTGTGAGCCACTCTAGTAAATTGCTTAAAGTCCAAAGAGGGGGTCTTGGGAATCTCTGATTCCCATAGTGGGAATCTCTTGATTCCCAAGTCAGTCAGAAGCTCAGTTAACAACACAAGATTGCAACTGGCATCTGAAGTGGGGGTGGGGGTGAGGAGGCCGTCTTGCAGGACTGAGCCTTCAACCTGTGGTACCTGATGCTATCTCTGGGGAGATAGTATCAGAATTGAGTTACATTGTAGGACACCCAGCTGGTGTCTGGAGCATTGCCTGTTGGTGTTAGGAATCCCCCTTCTCTCCACTTCAGAACTGGCACCAGAAACTAACCTTTCAAGGCAGGGCCATGGAGTTACAAAGTCTTCCTGATTTTATCCAACATACCTCGCTGAGAAATTTGGTGTATGGGTGATATGCTACTAAATCAAACAGTCCTCTATGCCTGGAAAAACTTTAGACCCACCTTAAAACATATTGCACTGGAGGAAAGTTAAATTTAAATAAAGACATAAAATATGGTCAAGAAAAAGCCCATTACTGTCTTCCTATATTCTGATGCATCGCTTTGAAGTTAGCATGTATTAGGAAAACCAAAGGCATGGCTTAGTCATATTACACAGAAAACTCCCTGTTACTGCTAATCATCTTAGTGATTGGGAAACATTTTAATTAAAAATTTGTATGTTCATACTACTTTTGTGTGAGTACATGGCATAAAAATTATAAAAATTCTGCCTATAAAAATCTAATGTGCATGTACTCACTATATATAAAATCCAGAAAGATGGAAACAAAGACTGTTGCGATTAGTTACGGTTACTTCATTGTGGGCGTGACTTTGTTAAGACTCACGACCCAAGATTTGTTAAGCCCACTCATAGTGTCACCTCTGTCTACTGAATGTGCCTCCTACAACTGTCCCAGTTGTCATCTACTCAGCCTTGTCTTTGGCTCTTGTCCCTGCGGAGTCCAGCCTGGTCTGGCTGTACTACACAAGTTGCAGTAACAGATGGCCTAATTGGCCCACCCCTGGACAGAGACGTTCTTCCGGTTAGCCAGAGGTGGGCAAATGGGCAGGTACACCACTCAGACATGAGTGTGTTAAAAAGTCATCTTAATCCCACTATCAATTTAAGGAAAATAAGCTGATACCTGTCTTATGTCTGTATTTTCATTTGAAGTCATTTTGTAGCATTAAAGATAATTTTCTTTTCTTGGCAATTATAATTTTGTGATTCTATAAGTGCAGCCACATAGTTTCAATTGATCCACTACTAAAAAGAAGTTGCTTAAGACCCTGACTGACATGGCTCAGTGGATTGGGCGAAGACCTGCAAACCAAAGGGTTGCTGGTTCGATTGCCAGACAGGGCACATGCCTGGGTTTTGGGCCAGGTCCCCAGCAGGGGGTGTGTGAGAGACAACCACACATTGATGTTTCTCTCTCTCTCTTTCCCTTTCCCTCTCTAAAATAAATGAAATCTTTATAAAAAAAAAGAAGTTGCTTAAGAAGTAATTTTAAGGCTTATGCATTGTCTTATTTTTGTGCTTGTATACATACATCTTTGCACTTACAATAGTAGAAAAAGCAATATAATGCTTCCTGAAGTACTAAGAAACTCTTTAATTTATTTTATTTGGAAAATTTAATGACAATATTAATATATTGAGACTGAGACTTTAAAAATAACTTTTTAATATCAATTAGTTTTTCAAAAATTAAAACTGAAGACAAGCATTTTTGAAAACACTTTGAGGAATGATGTTATTGAGGCAAATTGAAGCATAGGGGCTCTGTATTTTTTTAATTATTTTTATGAATCTCTACCAGAATTTATGGGATTCTGGATATTGAGAAGTAGTAGTGGAAAGAACATTGAGTTAAGAATCTTGACACTTGCGTTCTGCTATTACCTATATGTACAACCTTGAACAGATGCTCTAACCTGCCTGTATTGACATTCTATATCGGCGTGTCCAAAAGAACTTCCTGCAAGAACAGGGCTTTTCTATGTTTATGATCTATAATAAACCAAGCCACTACTAATCACTAGAATCGTGCCTGCTGCAACTGAGGAAGTGAATTTTAAACTTTAACTTAAATTTAAATAGCCACTGGTTTTTAGTGGCTGTCATATTAGCACAGTTTATGCTGCATTTGACTTAGATATAGGCTGTATGCTTCTGTATAAGATTAAGATTTTTAATGTATGTTGTAACATACTATGAACCTGTGTTTTCTTTTTTTAGATGGAGCAAAATGAATTCAAATATATTAAGCAGTCTTACTTCATACTTGTTCAGATAATTCTTCCCCCCATGGGCTTCTTTCCATGGTTTTTATTCTTTTGAAATGTATAAAAATGGACTTTTAAATACTTTTCCTTTCAATAAAGAGAATAACCAATCACCTCAATGATGACCCCAGAAATATCATTAGAACTTGTGTCAGTCATTATAATCACTCCCTTTCGTATACTCTCAACTTCTTTCCTTCTTTCATGCCACCTACTAGCTTGTCAAAACTACAACCCTGTGTGAATTCAACTCTTGAGTCTTACCTGCATTGTTACAGCTGAATGCGGCGGAAAGAAGACACATAATTACACTGACTGATCTCACATAATTCTTGACCACCTACCTCAAGTGAGCTCTTAATGTTGCAAGTTCATCAGACTACCTTAGTCCAATCATTCTCTCTAGATGACATTTCGCACCTGTTTTCTGTCCTCAAACCCTCACCATATCCTTTCTGACCTTCACTCTCAGATGTTGACTTGCTTTCTATTTCCCTGAGAAATATGAAATGATTAAAAGAATTTCCACACTCCCACCACCACCCCTACCCACCTGCCGGCATCTGCAGTCACACACTCTGCCTCCTGTATACTACTACTGATGAATTATCCAAAGTCAGCCTTCTACCAGTGCACTAGACCCCATCTCTTCACACCAACTCAAACATTATCATACATCAATTCTCCTTTTTCTCCCCTATATCTTCAGTTTTTTGTTCTGTGTTATATCATTTTTGTTAGCATCCAACATTGTTAAATTTTGTGTCTTAAAAAAGAATTGTTAGTATTGCTTGCACTGCAACCAAATGCCACTAGAAAGTTTTCTGTACTACCTGCCTCTAATTCCCCTCCTCCAATTCTCTCTCAAACCTACTCAAGTAAGTCTTTGGACTACATCAATCACTTTCCTAAATTACTTACATGAAAGTCACCAAAGATCTCTACAATGCAAAATTCCATGGTTAGTTCTCAATCTGCATTTTATTTAATTGGTCAGTCACCAGCATTTGACAGAGTTGATAACTCCTTGTTATTCTTTTTTGGCTTCCAAACACCACATTCTAAGTTTTCCTCGTCACACCTTGGTATCACACCTTCCCAGTCTTCTTTTCTGGTTCCCCTTCTTGTCTCTGATTTCTTTATGTCGAAGTGATACAGGACTTAGTCCTTAGTCATGATTCTCTCTACTACCTGTACTCATCCTCTTGGCAGTATCTTCCAATTGCTATGGCTTTAAATCCTCTCACATTTATTTTTCTCCTTGAACTTGAAAGTTGTTTATCCAAATGTTTATTCTGTGTCTCCACTTGGATGTCTTTTAGATATCTAAAACTTAACATGTTCTAAGTTTGAACTGAATGATAAACTGTCTCAACTTTCTCTCCTATATACATCTTTGCAGTTTATGTTAGAAAAGTCAATATAATGCTTCCTGAAGTAAATAAGAAACTAATCTTTTCTTAAATTATATTCTGTCTGCACCATCCCATCTTGGTAGGACTAACTCTACACTTACAACTGTACTAACTCCACATTTACAGTTGATCAAGCCAAAAACATTTATTATTTTCTCTTATACTTGACTTCTTTTCTGCCAGAAAATACTCATGGCATTGCCTTCAACATTTATCTAGAATTATACAATTTCTCACTAACGTTACTGCTACCATCCTAGTTTAAGGTACCATCATAATACTCTTGGATTACTGAAATAGCCTTCTAACTGGTCTTGATTCTACCCTTGGCCTCTAGAATACGTTCTCAACACAGTCGCCAGCCTAACTCCAAGTTAGCTCATGCTGCTCCTGTCCTCAAAGCCCTGCACAAGTTCCTCGTGTCACTGAGAATAAAAGCCAAACACTTACAATAGTCTATTAAACCTACACAACCTTGTCTCCCTTTACTTCTCAGAAGTCATCTCCTACCACTTCCTTCCTTGTTCACTCCTCTCCAACCATATTGGCCTCCTCGCTTCTTGTTCTTTAAACCCTTCAGCCGCACTCCTGCCTTAAGACTATCCCACTGGCTATTCTTTCTGCCTGAATATCCCCCAGTTATTGTCATGGATAATTCCCTGACTCCCTCAAGTTTTTCTCAAAAAACGTTTTCTCACTGATCCTGCCTGACCACTGTATTTATAATTGCCACTCCCTCCTCCCCACTGCCCATCCTGTACCTCATTACCACCCCTACTCTGCTCTAAATATTTATTTTCCACGGCTTTGAATCATTCTAGAATACCTTAGAATTAATGTATTTATTTGTTTGTGTATTGTTTGCCTTCCCCATTGGAATGTAACCTCCACAGGCCTGATCTGTCCACTGGTCATGGTGGTGGGGCCTAGTACCTGACACAGTTGACTCTCAATAAGTATTTGTTGATTGAATTAATAAAAATCTGAGTTTTCAAATATCTACCCACAAATTGATTTGTTTTAAAATATCAAAATGTGTGCATTTCTGAACAAAAACATTTTCTGTATTATTCCTCAGATTATTATTCACTGGCATATTAATACAAACTTCTCTTTTCAAAAAATTTTCCCCTTACTACAAAATGAACATTTCTTGAGGAAACAGATTCTTTTGACTGACAAATATCCTCATGGTTTATCATTTGCCTTATCAGTGTATAGCCTTTCCCATTGTAAAACAGTGAGTTAACTTATCCATTAATGGATAATTCTTCAGAAGATCCAATAATATCACTTGCTTTCTAAGACTGGTGGAAGCTAAGAAATGTTTTCCTAGGTGATTGGTTAGTGAGCATTCTGATGGTCACTTTTATAGTCCTTTACTAGTATATGCTAATTATTTACCTGTAAAGGTAATTTTTTTATTAATTCAGAAATCCTTTATTTTATCTTTTCACTTCAGTTCATTGTATCGAATCATATTCCTGGAAAATTGTAAAAATATTAAACAATAAAGTTCCTTATATTCTGTGCATTTTAAAAACTATTTTTCTCATGTTTTAAATCTGTACTGTTTTATGTATCCATTGTACATATCCTATTTCAAGGTACCATCATAATACTCTTGGATTACTGAAATGGCTAATAAAATGTATAGGTTTAAAACATGAGAAAAATGTCCTATTTTACATAAGATTCTTTGATAATTCACTTTTCTTCTTCATGTTTACAACAAACATGAAAAACATTTATATGTTTATTTTATTTTAAAATGAGTGTCAAGTAAAAATAATAATTGCACCACTTCAATTTTTTAATTATTTTAAGCACTTTTGAATACATTGGCATGCTCTAAGATTACCAACAGATATAATTTTTATGATTTTCAAAAATCTCAATGACAAAAGTAAGTGGAACAGACCTATGGGAAAACAGCACTTGTATAAACCTCAGTTAATTTGGCATTGATTCAGTTAGAAGCTCCTTTTTGTAAAAGTCTTTAGGATCTCTATGAGTCAGAAAGGACAATGTTATAAGTAATTCCTTGGGTAGGAAGACAGCTAGAATCTAAGAGAGAAATGCAGTTAAAAAATAGCTAATGATAATAGTTAATGTTTGTGGAACAGTTGAACTATGCCAGGCATATTATGTTACCATGTCTAACACCTCCTCACCCCAACCTACACCAGCCCCGGTCACCCTGTCCCCTTCTCTAACTTCATTTTTTCATAGCTATCTCTACCTGATGTTATAGGGTTAATTGCTTGTCTTCACTAATAGTATGCTTTTCTTGCTCACCTTTGAATATTTCTAGTATCCATAACAATAAATGGCACACACTCCATACTCAATAACTGTTAGATGAAAGAATAAATAAATGTCCAAAACCCCATTTAATTCTCACAATCAAATTAATGAGTATGACACTTGGGGAAACCAGTTAACTTGCTGGAGTTCTTAGCTACACTGCATATTGCCTCAAGGGAAAATTTTTGGTTTTGTTATTTAAAACTAGCATCTGGTATTACAAACAAAAACAAGCACACTTTCAACAGGAGAAGAGGAAGATTCCTGCTGTACCAAATGGAACAGCAGCTCACGGGGAAGCAGAGCCCCATGGAGGACACAGTGGACCTGAACTCCAGCGAACAGGAAGGTGAGTGACAGGCACGTGTATGTGGCCTCGAAAACCACATGACATACTATTCTTGTGTGCCAGGAATTGCTGTTTTGAGATCTAATTTTTTAAATACTTTGAATATCTGTTCTTTGGGAGTAATAATGCCAATTAATTTTATTTCTCTGTAGTTACTGATTGTCATTACTATTAAGTCAGAACAATGTCTACACCATTCCATATTATCCTACCCAGTCTTTTATTTTGCTGTGCATAAAATGCATTCACAGATTCTTAGAATGAATAAGAAAACTGTCAGTTGTCTCTTCCAAAAGAGCTCATTGAAAGCTTCAAGTTCAAGATGGAAATAAAAATAAATACCAGGAACTCAGTCTTGTAGACTCTATTTCATTACGTGCAAGTAGGATGTATATAACAGTATTTTTTATTTTTATGATTGTAATTTGAAAGAGCTATATGATTTATTTTTCTAATCACACATTTTTGACGAGATGAAAGCTTCAATTTATTTCTTAAAATGGTTCTTTATGGTTTTTTGACAGCTTGTCTCTCTCCAAGCAATGTGTGAGCAGAAAATCAGAAACCCTTGGGTGGGTCTCTCTTCAGAGAATATGTGCACACTGCCTCCATTATAATTGAAAGCAATTGCAAAGGCTTTGCAGGATTGGTGCTCTTTTCCCCTTGAGGCCATTTCTTGTACTGTTTTCACTGTGTTTTCCAAGCTGACTTCCTGGTTTCTGACAACTCTGTGCATTTTAATTCTCCTCTGTTCTCTCTTTTTATCTATGTTTGTCTCTGAGGAAATGTCCTTTAATGTCCTCCTCAGGCTGCATACCTATTTGAAATGGTTCAAACGATTTTTTCTTATTCCCTTAACTAGAAGCATTGTTACTCCTTCTGTTTGCTTTCATATTTTCGAATGCTGTCTTTTTATTTTTGGTGGTAATAGTTTTCTCTCTCTCAGGTGTAACACGCCACATAGCTTAGATTTTTTTCGAAGTTCACTTTTCCTTACTGCTTCCTAAATCCTCCCAGGTCACCAATATCCGGTATCTTCGCTTCTCCAGAGTTCTTCCACAGATTCTGTTGCTGACATGGCTTGAAGTATCCATTACTCATCTGCTCTCCCGGAGTTGCTGGTGTACATCTGATCTGGGCTGCTCTTGCACTGTTCTCTGTAATGACCTCCCACTTCCGGATTTAGATTTTTGCCGCTAAAGCACATTATTACACAGTAATATAAGAGCTGTTTAGACTAACGTATGGTCTAATATGTACAATGTTCTAATAGAAAGTGTTATCAAGCCTATAAATATTAACTACTAATGAATAGTTTATAACCACCTCAAATTCTTTTGGGGATTAGGTGGGGTATAAATCATAAATGAAGGAATAAATAGACTAGTAGATTAAATCTACTTTGAATTGTGACTTTGACAAGTTAACAGATCATTCAGAAATGATCCCCAAAATTAAAAAAATGCTTATGTTTTATATAACGCAGATAGAGGAACCTAAGATGGTGTGTGTGTGTGTGTGTGTGTGTGTGTGTGTGTGAATTTCACAGGTTCTCTGCAAGAGTTTCTGAGTTTCAAATGTCCTTTTTATTTTTTCGATTAAAAATTTACCCTCTCAACCTTCCCTACTCCTTATCCCTTTGATGGAAGAAGTCACTAGGAAAACAAAGTGATTCTATTAATCACATAATAGTGAGAAAGTTACTAATATGGTACTACTATTATGTGCATGTCAGCCAGTTCAGGGAAATTAAAAATAATATTCAAAATTTTTAGTTACTGAAGATGTATATTCATAAGGCAAAGTAAATGTGTTTCTCAAGAGAACAGTCATTTTGGAAGTGACTGTTAGATTGCAAATGAATATTCCTATTTAGAAAACAAATAACAAAAGTTTAATATTTTCCTATAATTTAAGTATATTCAGCATACCGACAGTATATTGGAACGTAAAATAGGTACTTTTTTAACCTCCATGTAGGAACTTAACCATGGTCTTATTCATTTTAACATGGAGTTTTTATTTGATGAAGCACAGAGAGCTTTTCATAGTCGTGTTACATCTGTATGGTATTATTAAATGTTCAAAGAATGAGAATATCTGTTCATTAATGTTCTTACTCCTAATAGACCAAAAACATTTTTGTCCTTAAATTTTAGGCAGCATTTCACAGTTTAATACTATTTCCTCCCTCCCCACTAATCCTCTTTCAAGTGTTTCATGGTGGTTTTGGATATATTTGAAGAAAATGAATTTATACCAAGTAAAGTCATTATTGTCTGTGAGTGACAGACACTAGGATGTATTTAGGCAATAATGAGTTCAAATTGATAGTTGATAGGCAATAATGAGTTCAAATTGATAGTTGTAAGTTCTCCTCCTAGTTGAAGGAGGAGAACTTACCTATCATTGAAAACAACTGTGGAACCTGTCTCATTCAAAGGCCATTTCGATGCCTGTCTGAAACAGTATCTGGTAAGGGTTTTTATTTTTTATTTCTATTTTTTGGCAGAGAGACTAGGTAACTGGAGTCTTGGATAAACACTGTTTTTTTTTTTTCTATAGGCTTATGTTCACTACTGGAGTATAAAAAAACCAGTTTACCCTCCCTCCGTCACTGTCATCTATGCTTATTGAATACAGTGCAAATAATTAGGACGTACTGCCAACAATTGCAGTAGTAGGCCTGAGTTTAGGAGTAAGTTGATGTAGAAATGGCACAGAAATTAGAGTAATTCTAAATCTCGTTTGAAATTTGATGAACAGCTCTGAACCTTGTTTGAGAGAACCTGGGATTTTTTTGGTTGTTGACACAATGTTTGGTTAGGAACTGAGGGAGCAGAGGTGCAAAGCCATCCCTGTAGAGCATCATAATACATTGTAGCAGGTTAATTAATATTGGGTCTCAACTCGGCTGATGGAAAACCTATACTGTGGCCTGGCAACAAAGATAATGAGCATTTTGATTTGTATGTTTTTTATATTTGGATTTCACCATTGTGTTTCCCCCCCTGTCCTAGGATTTTTGGGGGACTTATTTTAGATATCAAAAGAAAAGCTCCATACTTCTGGAGTGACTTCAGAGATGCTTTCAGCCTGCAGTGCTTAGCATCTTTTCTATTTCTCTACTGCGCGTGTATGTCTCCTGTCATCACATTTGGAGGACTGCTGGGAGAAGCCACTGAAGGTCGTATAGTATGTATTACACTTTTCTCTGAAGTTTGAAATTCATCAGTTTTTGAGATTCATAGTTAGATAAGAGAACATTTGTTTTGGATTCCTTTATGAGGACAGATCTAATATATGGTCTAGCAGATAACATCATGTAAATTTCCTGGATAGCTGGTAGACCTGGTAAGCAGCGAGTGGACTGTCACATAACAATTAAATCTGAGTCTTACACAAGCTTCTCATTTCATCTCTGGCCCTCAATCTTAGGCTAGTTTTAGGCTTTGGTTCTTACCTCACAGGAGGTCTATAACCCATTTATATAGGCCATGCTTCTGTCCATTCACTTATCAGAAAATACATAAACTTTTAATAAGCAAAAGAAAAGCAAGATAAGGAAGCTGGAGAAGCCACATCCCTATTCACTGCCATTCATTTTCTGCTGACTGCCTGCCTCTTTTTTTATTCTCTTATCCCACATCTTGCCCAAGGTTGCTAGGCTTTTCATAGCAAAAGAAAAAGAATATCCCCATGTATTTTAAACATCTCTCCCTAGTTGTAATGGTTGCCTGTACGACTTAGAAAATGACATAATTTCTATCTCTACACAGAGTGCAATCGAATCTCTCTTTGGAGCATCCATGACTGGGATAGCCTATTCTCTCTTTGGTGGACAGCCTCTTACCATATTAGGCAGTACAGGACCAGTTTTGGTGTTTGAAAAGATTTTGTTTAAGTTTTGCAAGTAAGTGTTATATACTTTTGGCCCCTAGCCCCTTTCTGTTTCTCTACTGTATTTATAGTTCTCCCAACATCACATTAGCAGTCTGCTGGGAGAGGTGAAGTGGCTGATTTGATTGCATTTACCATTTTTGTCTCTCCATGAAAATGAAGAAAAAGTGAAAAGATTTCTATATAATGTTTTGTAATATTTGTAAAAAATTATATTTAGTTCTCAACACTGAGAACCCCTGTTAGTCTTATCCCCTTAAATGCTCCCTTTAGACAAAGTCGTGAGTTTAGATACTTATGGGATGTGAAGCTTATTTACTTGCACTTCATGAATTAGACTTATTTCCATCTGTTTCAAATGGTAGCAAGCTGTTAAGTGACCTTCTTTCTACTATTCTTTTTCTCCTCCTAGAGAATATGGACTGTCATACCTATCTTTAAGAGCCAGTATTGGACTTTGGACTGCAACCCTATGTATCATACTTGTGGCCACAGATGCAAGCTCCCTTGTTTGCTATATCACTCGGTTTACTGAAGAAGCTTTTGCTTCTCTTATTTGCATCATTTTCATTTATGAAGCCCTAGAGAAGTTGTTTGAACTCAGTGAAGCATATCCAATCAACATGCATAATGATTTGGAACTGCTGACACAGTACTCGTAAGTACCGTTTCCCCGTTGGCTGTGAGCTTTTCTTTTTACAAATATTGCTATTGTTGTAAGAAATATGAGGAACTTACTCAGCAGATAGAGTGCCTTAAATTGATTCATAACCTAAATCTGGACACTCAGAGTTGAATAGGGTTTTAAAAGTCATCTAAGGAGCCACTCATCTGATACTGGAGTTCTCAGTATAATAACTCTGCCAAGAACAGCTTTTAGGGATTCTATTTGTCAAGAATTCCTTATTAAGTAGTGAACCAAGGTCAATCTTGCTATATAGACATTTTGTTTTTTGCAAAATATATATGATTTTGGTTGTTTCAGGGCATTTTCTTTAAAAAGTTTTTAGTAAGATTTTATTTTTATTTTATTTTAGGGAGAAGGGAAGGGGAGGGAAAGAAACATCAATTGGTTGCCTCTTACATACGTCCCACTGGGGACCTGACCCACAACCCAGGCATGTGCCCTGAGTGAGAACCAGACCAGTGACCTTTTGGTTCAATGGCCAGTGCTCAGTCTACTGAGCCACACCAACCAGGGCTTAGAGTCCTTTAAATTTAGTATAATCGAAAGAAAACAGTGAAAATATTAAACTTCAGATTTAGAGTAACAAGGCGGAAGAGATTCATTGGGTCTAAATTGTATTAGACTGATGTTTGAAAATGATAAAAACCTAAACAAAAATCGGTGAATTGAAATATGATGGAAAGAGACATGACTTGGGGTTATGAACATACCATACAATGTACAGATGATGTGTTACAGAATTGTATACCTTAAACCTATATAATTTTATTAACCAATATAACCCCAATTAAAAATATATATAATATTGCTTTTAGAACTTATGACATTTATGATGGAAGTACTCAGATATGGCCTGTTGAAGTTAATATACAGTTTAGGATTAAAAATGGGATTGGACCTATTGCTTTTTCTAGTTTTAGCAGGCCAATAGTTTAGAATTTCTCAAAGGCTGTATTTTATACTGTGTGTGAACATTATATTGGGTTAGCTAAAAAATCTGTATGTTTTTTTCCATAAAACATAAGAGACATTTCAAATTTTCATCAATAACTTTATTGATTTGGATGTTTTGAGTATGTCGGCTGTCTCCCATGTGGTATAACGTGATTGTTCTCAATTATGTCTCAATTTGATCACTATCAACTTCAAGCGGTCTCCCCCACTGAGGTGTGTTGTCCAGTGAGAAATCTCCAGCACGAAACTTGGCAAACCACTTTGACATGTTCAGTCACAGCATCTTCTCTACACACTGCACAAATCTTATTTTACATTTCAGTTATATTTTTACGTTTCTTGAAATAATAAAGTATAATATCCTGAAAATGTTATGTATTTTCTTCCATCTTCAATATTAAAGTGGCTACACAAAAATTCACCAATTTTGATAAGTTTTTTTGTTTTGTTTTTTGATAAGTTTTTTTTTAAGAAAAATGCCTGCTGATATGACAAGCTGTCACCATACAATCTAAGAAAATTGTTTTAAATGAAGTTAAAGACAACTAAGTGCTACTGGAGCCATCTTATGGAAAAAATCCCAACAAAGTTTTGGCCAACTCAATACAAGTCTTTACTTTGATTTTTGAATGTTTTGTTGCATTTGCATATACTTTTTTTATATAGCAAATATTTGAAACAATAAATTCTTTATGAGGCAGTTATAACCTGTGCATCAACCACCAATGTTTTTATTAGCTGCTTAGATATGGCCTCAAATGTTTTGAAGATTTATTATCTTTCTTTGTTATTAGAGGAAGTTGAAATTATTGAAATCATACCAAAATAGTGCAATGTTATAATTTTGTTAAGAAAGATGCAGTGATAGAACTGAAAATAATACAATTTTATTTATATATTTATTTATTTAATTACTTATTAAATTTTATTTTTCAATTACAGTTTACACTTAATATTATTTTGTGTTAGTTACAGGTGTACTGCATGGTGGTTAGGCAATCATATCCTCTACAAAGTAATTCCTCCGATATTTCAACTACCCACCCACACCATACATAGTTATTATAATATTATTGACTATATTTCCTATGCTGTACTATACATCCCTGTGACTTTTCTGTAACCAACTTGTACTTTTTAATCCTTTCACCTTTTTTCATCCATACCCTCAATCCCCTCTACTCTGGTACCATAAGTCTGTTCTGTATATCTATGAGTATTTCTATTTTGTTTTGTTTTATTTATTTTGTTTTTTAAATTTTACATACAAAAAAAATCATATAGTATTTGTCTTTCTCTGAGTAATTTCACTTAGCATAATACTCTCTAGGTCCATCCATGCTATTGCAAATTGTAAGATTTCATTCTTCTTGATGGCCAAGTAATATTCCATTGTATATATGTACCACCACTTTTTTATCCGCATGGCTATTGATGGTCACTTAGGTAGTGTACATATAGTGACTTTGTAAATAGTGCTGCAGGGAACATAAGAGTGCACATATCTTTTCAAATTAGTGTTTTGGGTTTCTTCAGATAGATGAGGCTGTCCAGGAAGTATCCAGCCATATAATATGAAAAGTAGAGACTTTTACTGAAGAAAGTACAAGATATAAGAAACATTGTACACAGGACACTGATGCCTTAGTCCCCTTCAAAGTAGGCACCTTGGGACCTCATATAATTGAAATCACCATCAGTTGCCCCGTCATATTTTCCTGAATCTCAATGACAGTCTAAAATCTCTTCCCTTTCAAAGGTGATTTTAGTCTTGGGAAAAGCCAGAAGTTGCAGGGTGCCAAATCTGGGCTTTAGGAGGGCCGAGTCACCTGGGTGATTTGATGTTTTGCCAAACAACTCTTCATGAGATGTGATGCCTGAGCAGGCATGTTGTGGTGATGAAGCTGCCAATCACCAGTTGCCCATAGCTAAGGCCTTCTGAATCACCCAAATGGTTTCTGTGGAGGAATATTCAAGTTTAACACAAAATTTGACACAGATTCATTGCTCTACTTGCTCAGTAATTTTGAATGCCAGGGCCACACAGTACACATGCTCACTCACCAGTGTCTACCACACCTCCTGACTGGTACAGTGAAGTTATCATTGTTCATGCATGCACGTTCCAGTCCACTGTCCTTGGCTCCGTTCATATCAATGTTGCACAAATTGTTCTTGTTATAGTAACAATGGCTGGACTTTTTCTGGACAGACCTCATATACACAGAAGGGGAATCACTGGGTAATGAAGAAGTCTCATTTTTAATTTTTTGAGGAAACTCCGTACTGTTTTCCACAGTGTCTGCACCAATCTGCATTCCTACCAACAGTGCAAAGGGGTTCCACTTTCTCCACATCCTCACCAACACTTGTTTGTTGATTTATTGATGATAGCCATTCTGACAGGTATGAGGTAATATCTCATTGTTGTTTTAATTTGCATTTCTCTGATGATTAGTGATGTCGAACACCTTTTCATGTCTACTGGCCACCTGTATGTCCTCTTTGGAGAAGTGTCTCTTCAGATCCTGTGCCCATTTTTTTAAATTGGATTGTTTATTTATTTTATGTTAAGTTATATGAATATTTTATAAATTTTGGATATTAAACCCTTATTGGATGTATCATTGATAAATATCTTCTTTTATTGGGTAGGTTGTGTATTCATTTTGTTGATGGTTTCCTTTGCTGTGCAAAAACTTTTTTAGTTTTATGTAGTCCCATTTGGTTTTGTTTGTTTGTTTTGCTTGCCTGAGGAGTTATATCAGAAAAAATATTACTAGAGAAATGTTTGAGATTTTACTGCCTATATTTTCTTTTAGGATTTTTATGGTTTTAAGACTTACAGTTAAGTCTTTAATCTATTTTTAAGTTTATTCTTATATATGATATACCAAGGTGTCTAGTTTCATTTTTGCCTATATCTGTCCAATTTTCTCAACACCATTCATTGAACTGTCTGTCTTTACCCAATTGTATGTTCTTGCTTCCTCTGTCAAATATTAATTGACCATATAGGTATGGGTTTATTCCTGGGCTCTCTATTCCATTCAATTGATCTACATGCCTGTTTTTATGCCAACACCATGCTATTTTGATTACTATAGCCTTGTAGTATAGTTTGATATCAGTCAGTGTGATACCTCCAACTTTGTTCTTCTTTCTCAAGATTGCTGTTTTGTGGTTCCATATAAATTTTGGGTTATTTGTTAGAGTTTTGTAAAAAACACCATTGGTATTTTGATAGGAATGTCACTGAATCTATAGATTGCTTTGGGAAGTACGGACATTTTGATGATATTGTTTTTATCCGCGAGCGCAGTATATGCTTATATAGATTTGTATCTTCTTCAATTTCTTTCTTTAATTTCTTATAGTTCTTAAAGTATAGTTGTTTTACTTCCTTGACTAAAGTCAATCCTAGGCATTTTTTGATGCAATTGTAAATGGTATTATTTTCTTAATTTGTCTTTCTGGTAGTTCATTATTTGTGTATAAAAATGCAACCAAGTTCTGAATATTTATTTTGTATGCTGCTACTTTACTGAATTGCTTTATCAATTCTAGTAGTTTTTTTGTGGAATCATTAGGGTTTTCTATATATAGTATCATGTCATCTGCAAATAATGACAGTTTTATTTCTTCCTTTCCAATTCGAATGCCTTTTATTTCTTCTTGTTTGATTGCTGTGGCTAGGACTTCCATTGTTACGTTGAATAAGAGTGGTAAAAGTGGACATCCCTGTCTTGTTCCTGATTTTGAAGAAAACACTTTTTTTTTCATTGAGTGTGTTGAGGAATGTTCCTCATATTCCAACTTTGCTGAGAGTTCTTATCACAACTGGGTGCTGGATTTTGCCAAATGTTTTTCTGCATCTATTGATGTGACTATATAATTTTTAATGTTTCATTTTGGAAAATAACATGATTTTTAGTACTTTTTCTTGGTCCTCAGAGATAGTTTTATAGTATACCTCTGTTTGGGGGCAAGAAAATCACAGTGGAGACAAAATAACTTTCCCAATGAAAGCAAATAGTGAGGGTGCTGTGAACAGGGTTCAGAAATGGATGAAGGAGGTGTCAGGGATACTCAGCAAACAGGCAGATGGGAAGAGCAGTTTGATCAGAATGAGTGATAACAAGGATACTTGCCTTTCCATTTATCTTCAGTTGCAAAATGAGCAGTGTCTCCTAATTTGAATATCCTTGCTGGGATGTATACTTATTTCTGCTTGGATTTTCAAACCTACTACATGCCAGACATTATGCCAGGTGCTAAGGAAATCATGACAAATCCTCTGTTCTCAAAGAGCTTCCAGTTTAATAGGGAATGCAGACAAAGAGACAACACAATGAAATGAATGCTGTATTAAGGGATTGGTTCAGAATGCTGTAGTAGCACATCAGAGGACCACCTAACTAAAATTTTGGGTTCAGAGAAGACTGCCTGGATGAAGTGACATAGAAGACCAAAAAATGAGTAGGAGTTAGAAAGGTGGTGAGGAATAGGGCCGCAGAGAGGTTCAGAAGAAGGTAATGGCACAGGCCCGGATGCAAGCAATTCATCAGTGTTTTGCAATATCTGTTCAAAGTCATATGGATAGTGGCAAATGAGAAATCAGACTTAGGTTTGATAACTCTGATACAATTTTCAGTGCACTGATGAATACAAATAAGCTCAAAAGAATATAGAACAAATAAAATAGGTGAAAGCAGAGCTCTTTTTTTTTGAAGCGCTGTGGAGACAGCAATAACCCACCTTTTCAGCTGTCCCCTGTACCCTTAGTTACAGTTTCTAAGGTACTTCAGACTGAGGATCACAGTTTAAAGTCCCCTAGTCTAGAAAGGAAAAAGATCAAAGAAGCAAGGACTGAGCCCTGGTAATGGTCACAGATTGAAGGTAGAAGAATGGAAAAAATGTAATCAACAGACAAAAAATTAGAAAGAGGCAGCAGAAAGGGAAAAAAGCATGAATAATATCAGGCTGTAGAAGGCAAGGAAAAACACTGTATCAATAAATCTTTAGAGATTTGTTATAGAGATCAAAGAGAATAAAAAAGAGAGGTCATTGTTAACTTGAAGACACTATTGAGTGGAGAGGAGAGGCACAAATAGAAGCCAGTTTGCAAAAAATTAAGACGAGAGTAGGTGGTAAAGAAATGAGAAAAGTGTGCGTAGGCCACTTTGGTGTCAAGGAAAGCAAAAAACAGTGCCTTATGAGCAGACAGTGAAATCACGAGAATGATAATTTGTGATAAAAAGAGCTGTGTGTGTTTAAAAATGAGGACACAGAGACAGAGGAAAGAGATTGATAGAAAGAGTGGATAAACATGGGGTGGCAAAGTTCCAGGAATCAAAGAGTGATGAGATCAAGACAAATTTGGGGGTTAAGTAAAACAAATGCTCAGAGACTAATTTGAGAAAGAAAATACTGCTTCATTTGTCCATGTTTCCTGCCTGTCATGGCGATCAGGATGAGAGGACACAGGGCCTGACTTGCTTTATGTTTCCATCTCTGCTTTTTTAAAAAATATTCCCACCAGGTTTTATTTTATACTCTATCACAGTCTGCATGTAATGCACACATTTATCAGCATACCTTTAGTCATGTACATTAAAGCAAATAAGTAAAAGTTACTGCTAACAATAATGACAAGTTAGTGCATAATCTCACACTTTTGCACAAAACATTTTGTGTTTCATGAAGTTCACGTGACACTTTCAGTGGTTTTTCTGTTCCTGTTACTGTGACCTCATCGGTTTTAAGTGTCATTATACTCATGCTCACCTAGAGTTTTCTGCTCATGCTGCTGGCCTCGTGCTTTCACGGTTTTTGTGAGACAAATTCTTAGAAAATATCAAAGCTAGGGTGCAGTACATCTGAGTTGCAGCCTTTGCAATTTTAACATGCCTTTACGCTCACATATTTTACTTAGGTGTAAGATGTTGACAAAGAGGCCTCATCTACTTTTCAAAGATAGTTTTTTATACTTGGGTCTCCCATATGCAGATCTCCTTAAATTCATAGTTTTGTCAACCAACTAACAAAATGTATTAATTTCTTTAAGACTAGGATGCCTTGTACCTGTGCATCGAATATTATAATGTGATAATATGTAGACCTTGTGTTTGAAGCCGTAGCGTTCCTTTCATTGTGCCAACAGCAAGTGTCAAGAGAATCAATTTAGTTTCAAGAATATATACATTTCACCAGATGATCGAGCTGAATTTGTTAAGTTAGCAATAAGTAATGAGTTTGTGGAAATAACTTTTCCTAGGTTGCTTTGTTTTTAAGAAATGGCAAAAATAGAATAAAGCATTCTGCTCATAAGAGATGAAATGTGTCTTCAAATACATTGTAATAATTTAACACCTTCAAATTTGGCTAGCTAAAGAAAGATTAGGGATCATATTAACTCTTGGCAGTTGGTTGAATCAAAGCAAAGAGGAGGGTCTATTACCCTAGTTTTCAATATATTATTAGCATACTAGAATTGAATAATATCCAGTAATTACCAAGCTGTTATCAAGTGTGATCTCACTACTAGGTTATGGGAAGGGCTCTTTTCCCCCTATCTTTTTTTTTTCAGCCTCATCCCTCTACATAACCCAGGACAATGATTTATTTTGGATAAATGTTATTTACTGTCTGATTTTATACTCATGGAAGAATATTATTTTTATAATCTCCTTAACTACATTCAAGCCTCCTTTAAAAAAGCAGAAAACAACAATTTTATCTCCCACAGCCCCAGCATAATAGTATAGAATATAGTAATACTTAATGCATATCGATGAACTGAACATGTTGTAATATAATTGACATCATCTGACAAATCATGTTTGACCAATAAAGACAACTGTGCTGTTTTGTAGTATCTTTAATACTACCCTGAAAGATTTCAAGTAGAAATTTGGAATAAACTTGATATATTTTGAGAATCTTAATGTGGGATAAAAATATAAAAACTGAATTCATGAACTAGTTCTGACTGAAAATTTAGACAGAGTGCCAGCCTGGCGGAGAAGTCATCTGGAAGCAAGGCAGGCCTGCAGCCTGCAGCCCAGCTCCAGATGTTGGTGTTGATCGGAGGTGTGGGGAGAATGGATGAAAGGGAGGTTATCAAACTCACTGACCTGTTAGTCCTGACTAATAAAAAAAAAACAGTAAAACTCAGGTTTAGAGAAACCCCTGTGTCTCAACTTTTTAATCACTTTTTTACTACATATACACTTGACTAAATTTATCCAGAATTGCTTGCAACATAACTTTATAATTGCATCTTTATGTAATTATTTGTGTAATGTATGTGTAACTCCACTAGATTAATCTCCATGACTGTTAGGCAGCCACACCTTTGTAATCCCTGTGGCAGCAAAGTGCTTGGCACATATAAAATGAACATGTTTGTCCATTGTTTTATATTTCTGAAATGTTTCTTGCAACTTGTATGTGCATTTAACAGACTTTTTCTCTATTAAAAAGCTGATATTAAGAAAGTTTATCTGACATCTTAGAATCAAATAAATATAATAGTAAGCTCTCAATGAATCATTCTTCAATAAATAAATTCTGACAACCATCTTTTATTGATTCTTAATCCAAACACTTGCTACTTTTGTTTTCCCTTCCTGCTTTTGAACTGCATTCTTGTTTTAATAAAGTCTTATCTCCAGTAGCAATAATATCCAGTATAAATTTATTATTTACCTGTTTATCCTTATTGTTCCTAAAGAATTATGAATCTTTGAATTACAAGATTGTCTCTTCATCTTTCTGCCTCCAGAGATCCAGGGGGTTAGTAGATACTAGTAAGCCTTTGTTAAGTGTCTTTTAACAATATTACTTCTCAGATCTACCTCCAGCTGCTCTTTTCTTTCTCTGTAACTGTAGATCTGCAAATCTTAAATAGATTTCTCTTTCCTACCTTTTTCTCAAATAGCTATGAAAAGGCAAAAATTTGCACGAACATCCATATTAGAGGGAGAATACTAAGAAGGGATTGGTAGTTTCCTTAAGATACGTTGAATTTCCTAACTAGGCATGGCTCAGTTGGTTGAATGTTGTCCCACAAAGCAAAAGGTTGCCAGTTCAATTCTCTGTCAGGTTGCATACCTGGGTTGCAGGCCTGGTCCCCGGTTGGGGTGCATGCGAGAGGCAATCAATTGACATTTCTTTTACACATTGATATTTCTCTCCCTGTCTTTCTCCCTCTCTTCACCTCCTTCTGAAATAAATTTTTAAAAAATCTTTTAAAAATACATTGAATGGCCACAGGTCACGTGTTTGCATATCAAATACACAGCATTTCACTATGTTAAGATGTGATGACCATTCTCAGAGAGAATGATTAATAGCAGGCTAATTTTGTTTCTTCCAAAAATGTCATTTAGATATCAAAAAGAGTGAAGCACCCATGGTATATTTTTTCAATTAAAAACGCATGAAATGTTTGCCCGTATTTCCCAATAAATGTTTGTTTACTATGTATGTCCATATGTGCAACTGAAAAAATGGTATCCCTCATCTTTGCTTTTCTGAGACACATAGTAGTATTATTTGCCTGTAGACAGTGGGATCTACCAGCTTCTTTATAGTTCTTCCCACTGCTGGAATTGAAATTATTTTTAAATCATTGTTTCTCAACCACTGATACATATGCAATCAAAGAAAATCAGAGAAAGCTTAAATAAGCAATAGTTTTTTTTTTTAAATGGGTATTTATAATAAAATAGTCTTTGAAAATTTCCACTGGATTTTTTATATCCTTAAACCCATTGTAAATGAAAAAAACTGAATAATGAAAGCATGCAGTTATTTGACAGGGTAAACAGAAACACACAGCTACAAAGAGTTGTGAACCATGGCTCTAGCAACTGTCTAGCAGTTTCAGTTTCTCAATATCAGTTAAAATAAGTACACTGAAGTTTTATTTGTTAAATTGAAGTTTTAATTCCACAGAAAGTAACAAAACATCTTTTTAAATACATCACTTTATATTTACTAAAACCTTATGGAGCAGATAGGATCTATTTAATAGAGTAAGTTAATGTCTTAGGACTTATTTAGTCATATAGGCATGCCGGAGAGTAGAGCCCATATTTCTCAGTGTTGTGCTTTCTCTGTTAGATGGTGAGATCTCATTCTGTGTGTAACTTTATCTCACCTGGTCAGCATATTGTCATGAATTCTTTTTTTTAAAGATTTTATTTATTTATCTTTAGAGGGGAAGGGAAGGAGAGAGGGAGAGAAATATCAATGTATGGTTGCTTCTCATGTGTCCCCTGCTGGGAACTGGCCTGCAACCCAGGCATGTGCCCTGACTGGGAATCGAACCTAGACCCTTTGGTTCACAGGCTCGTGCTCAATCCACTGAGCTACACCATCCAGGGCATGTCATGAATTCTTTAAGAGATTAATATAATACCCATGTTGGCCCTTTGTATATGATTTAATAACTTTACGCAGGGTATCTGTCATTCTTCTGGGGGTATTTTGAACAAATTAATGTTGTCCATGTAAAATGTTGCTACATTATTCATTCATTGTTGGATATTTTAAGTATCACCACTGTGTACTTTATAGTTTAAGTCATGCTAAAAGAATGCTTAAAGCCATTGCTAGTAATTTATTTTGGAACAAGAAACACTTCCCTTTAACTATGGAAGTTATTATGTTAATTGCTATGAACACTATTTCTACTCAGTGTTTCTAGAACTAGCCAAGTTCAGTTAGTTTAGAATAATTTTTCCATGTATAAATTCAATTCTTGGTTATATAAGGTGTTCAGCTTATGTACTTTATCTTTATTATTTAACAAACAGGAAAACATCAAGTGGAGAGGTGTATATATAACTCTTGGAGAGAAAGAAGTTTACGTTGTAAAAACATTCTATTGTCATAGCTCTCAGTTTTAGGCAAAATAGTTTTTATATATCACCTGAAAACTATCTTCATAAATATTTTCTCTGCAAGACTGCTCAAATATTACACGAAGGGTAACAAAGTATGTTCTGGGGATGAATGTTCATTACTAGGCGCAGTGAAGTTTATGTTGAGGTCAGTGTTGCTGCTCCTGCCACCCTGCTGTGTTGCTCATCTCTTCAGTGCCTAGGCACCTCCCCGGTGTCTTCACAGTCTATAAAAACTTGCTCTAAAGATTATTAGTAAGAGACTAGTATTATTTCAAAGAAATTCATTTTCGTATTCAAAATAATGGACCACTTCTAGTAAAAAAAGTTTTTCAATTATAAAAGCAGACTTTAGGGGGTAAGAGAGGGGGTCTGACTCACTCTGAAATCATATCACTTGGCGTAATGGGTTGAGTTGTGTTCTGCCAAAATTCACTTGTGAAAGCCCTAATCCTCAGTACTTTAGAATATGACTATATTTGGAGACAGGGCCTTTAAAGAGGTAATTAAGGTTAAATGAGGTCATATGGGTAGGTCCTAATTGAATCTGACTTGTGTCCTATAAGAGGAAATTTGGGCACACAAAGAGACACCCGAATGCGCACGCACATAGAAAGGACCATGCAGGGACACAGCAAAAGGGTAGCATCTGCAAGCTGAACACAGAGGCCCCAGAGGAAATCAACCTCGATGACACTTTGATCTCAGACTTCTAGCCTCCAGAACTGTAAGGAAATAACTTTCGATTGTTTAAGCCACCCAGTCTGTGGTATTTTGGGTTAGCAGCCCTAGAAAACTAGTCTACTGAGTAAACGCTGTAGTTTAGTTCTATTTATGTTTGGAGTTGTAACAGCAAACTCTCTGAAGTCTTTTCCCCTGTTAATGGCAATTCCATTCTTTCAGCTGTTCAGACGAAAAAAAACCCCGTGGATTTATTTTTGACTACTCTCTCACCCACCCAGACTTTTCAACAAATATAATGGCTCTCTATATAAACTTTAAACACTACATACCACCCTCTCTACCTCCATAATCTCTTGTCTAGATCATTGCAGTTGTCTTCCAACTGGTGTCCCTGATTTTACACTTGCTCTTCCACAGGCTGTTCTCTACGAAGCCGCCAGAATTACTCTCCCACGACCCAACACAGAGCATGTCACACTGCTTCTCAAAGCCCACTGGTGGGGCTTAAAAACCCTGCATGTTCATAAATATGTTGAAAACATAAGAAAGAAATATGTCAAAAATTACAGTAATCGATGGAAAGACTATGAAAGATTTTTTTATTTTATAAATATTCTGCAGTGCGGTTTTATTATTTGGCTAACTCAAAATACTTTTGAAATAGAAAAAATAGACATAAAAAACATGTTTGGCTTCTGCAGATAGATCATAATTTTCTGATTTTACACCATATATAATATTAATACCTAGCTTGCCACACAGCACTCTGGGGGCTAATTTACTCAATAAAGAGACTTCAAAAAAGAAAAATGAATCACAAACCATTGCTGCTCAGTACACACAGGAAGGCACTAATAATAACTACAAAGACAAAAAGAGATCATCTGTAACCCAGGACTAAAATTAGTAATAATGTTGAAGGGAGTTCTACCAAATTATGTTTTCCAGAAGACAGCCACAGGCTCTTCTCCTGGAAAGAAGATTGATCACCTCCATTAGCCTTGAAACCAAAGCAAAGACTTTTGCATGAGGGCATTTAATTATAATGTTTATCTGATCACTCTGTAGTCATTTACATAAACAAGATGGCTTAGAGCACACACATTTGGGGGAGGGGGCGGACATAAAGGATAGTATTTGGTGAATAGTGTATTTTAAGCCAAACAATCCAACACCGTAAGTCAGAATTATTGACATTATATACTGGTGTTTTTAAAAATATAGAAATGTGCAGATACTACCCATTCTATTGCCTTCGGATTGTTGGACTTTCCAGTCTGATTACAATAATTATAACAACAGTGACAATAATGATGGTACCTAACACCTACATAAGATTTACTTATGCCAGAGCCTGGTGCTTTTATTTATATCAACTCATTTTACCTTTGTATTGATCCTGTGAGATTGATTACTATCATTATCCCCACTTTAAGAAAACAAATGTAGAGAAGTCAATTAACTTGTCCAAAGTCGCTCAGGTTAAGTGCATGCATTTAACTTAGCATGAGGAGACTGGCTAAAGAACAAAAGTCCAGCGTTCTACGCACTTTTGTACCTGAAGACACTTGTTTGCATTAATACTTCCATCTTATGAGTAGAGTCACTAAAAATTACTTTGCATGAAATTGACAGAAGAATTAATCCAAACTTTTTATCTCCTTACATTGCTGTTTCTAGTGTTTTTTTTTCTTTTTCTTTTCTCTTCTTTTTGGAGTTTTGGATTGGAGTTGTTTGACTAAGTTCATCAGTATATGTGAAAAACAGGAAAGTGGGGATTTTCTTCTCACTTTATTATTGATTATTTAGAATGTCTGCCTTTGATGTTTAAGAACATAAAATCTAAATGGCTAGAGCCTTCTTTGAACCAACAAGGGAAGGGTTGGGTAGAGAGATCTTTTCCCTACCTTCTGCCCCAGCATGCGGCCTCTGAGACCTGTCTGCTGCGATGTCACGGGTCAGAGGCGCAGACTGAGGAAAAAGCCATGCACCTGTTGCCTTAAGGTAGCGGTTGTCACATTCACCTTACTCAGGAAACAGTCATGATTTCATTGTTGGTTGGCTATCCGTGATATCTGTGATGTGTAAAATATATCTTTCAGATTAAAAATGTATTTTCCATTTTGAAATTCATCTGATAAGGAATGTAACTAATCAAAGATAGTCCTGACAAGGAGGCACAGGTGACTGATGTCCACTAGTAGAATCAACTCTCCAAAAAACTGTTTTTTCTATGAACTCACCATTTTTATCACAAATTTCTTTGTATTTTCCAAACAGCACTGTGAGAATGTCAGTGTACTCCTGGGAATGGACTGACACATTTTGGCATTGTCCTCACTGACACAGTACAGTCACTCTGAGAAACAAACCAGGGCCCTGGGGGAATGGCACACACACAAGCCAAGTGAAGGAAGTCTTTCGGGGCCAGGTTTAGATGACACTATGGGAACCGGGAATCTGGAGAGGGGTGTAGTATCATGATAAGAGGGCAGGGCTGCTGGGCGTTTTGAGGGGAATATCTTAAAGGACACAGGCTGTGAAAGGGGAAGCTAGGAAGCCCACACAGTAAAATGTAGATTCCTTAATTTGTTTGGGGGCATCTCGTTCATCTGGCTATGCTGATGGAAATGGCACAGACCTACGTCTGGAGGAAGCATATACTAACTGAAGGAGCAGAGGTTTCAGGGTCAAACAGACCTGCATTCAAATCTAATTCTATCAGCACGTATGCTGTTTTCTCCATCTGTAAAGTGTAGAAACCAAACTATCAAACTAGAGAGCAAAGTGCCTCCTATCATGCTTGTGGTGGCTGCTACAGAATACAGTTAGAGCACGGATAAGACAATGTTAACTAAAGGAACTTCCTTTGCCTACTCCATCTCCCGTGGGCTCTGTTTATAAGGAGTACAGACCAGAAATCCCATATCCTACCTCATCCTTTCCATGGTACCAGCCTGCTGCTGAGCTGTCCTTTCTCATTTTTGAATGGGCACAAAAATACCTGTCCTACCACTAATGGGAGTGATTTGAGATTTGATATCGTATCAAAGCATTTTATAACCCACAGAATAATGATATATAAGGTACTTTATAGTGAACATTTACTACATTCTAGGAACAGTACTGGAAGCTTTACTTATGTTAAGTGCCCTTTTAAAGCCTCAACATGATGCTGCACACTTATTATAATTGTTTTCGATGTAAAATGTGTTAATAAAAGCTCAAAGAGATTGTGCAATTTCCTAAGTTCAAATAGGTCCGAAGGGGCAGAGTCAAGATTCATTTCGATATTACTTCTGAATGGAGGCTTTACTTCTCTTTCCACTCAGAACTCAGGATTTATTAAATAAATAAGATGGTGGGTGGCATTAATAAAAAAGGGAGGGGGGTTGGAAACCACTGAATAATTTGCCCCTTCAGCAAAGTTGACGAAGAAAACATCCTGATAAAATTAGTGCTTGTATTTTAGAACAGACCACCTGAAAACCTCAGGCCTTTATACATTTTTAAAATAGTTTTTATGTATTGAGTATAAAGTAAAAAAGTAAAAATAGATCCTTTAGATAAGAAAATATGGTATGTCATCCCAGCCAGATCCAAGCTTAGAGTTTTTTGTAAGTTCCATTCTAGGCATATTGCAAACATATACACAAATCACAAATAACACAAAAATAGGAAAAACATCAAGACTTCCTTTGTTTTTGGAAAATAGCATGGGAAACAACATAAAGTTCTCAGAAATACGGAGAAATATTTTTTTCATAATTGCTAACATCTCCTTTAGGCATTAAGATAGATTCTGTGCATAGTTTTAATAAGTGCTAATATATCTCCTTTAGGTATTGAGATACATTTCTATTAATAATCTTAATACAGCTATATTTTTTACTCTTCATAAAAATAAGGTCTCCCAATAAAAACAGGGTATTTTACCAAACTAATCTATAATTTCAATCACTAAAAATGTAGGCATACACCCCAGTTTCTAATTTCTTAGAACATTTGGCACAATAGGTTTCAGTCATTGGAATGAATAATCGCTCAGGAGAGCAGCACTGCCTCATTTAGGATGATTTGGTAGTTGACATTTGTTTTCCAGTAAAATGGAAATTCCACGAGCAGAAACATTGAACTCCTTGATGATATATCAATGAAGAGAATGTTTCTGAGCAGCTTCTGAGCAATGATACCTTAGCCAGTTGGCCCCAGATCTGGGGTCTTCACTCCTTATGACAGCTCTGCCAGACACAACCATGGAAGCCCCTTTTTAATCAAGTTATTTGTTTTATTGCTATTGAGTTATAGGAACACCTTGTATAGTTTGGATATTAATGACTTATGAGATATGTTGTTTTCAAATATTTTCTCACATTTCAAAGGTTGACCTTTCTCTTTGTTGATTGTTTACTTTGCTATCCAGAAACTTTAGTTTGATGTGGTCCCAGTGTATATTTTTGCTTTTGTTGCCTGTGATTTTGATGTTATATCCAAGAAACATTGCTAAGACCAGTGTCATAAAGCTTTCCTCTCTGTTCTTCCAGGAATTTTATAGACTCAAGTTTTACATTTAAGCCTTTAATCCATCTTGAGTTGTATGGTGTAAGATAAGGGTCCAATTTTTTTTTTTTTTGCAGGTGGATATCCACCATTTGTTGAAGAGACTATTCTTTTTTTTTTTTTTTACCACTGTGTAGTCTTGATGTCCTTGTCAAATATCCTCTGACTGTTTATGTGGGGGGTTATTTCTGGGCTCTCTATTCTGTCCTATTGGTCTATGTTATGAAATCAGAAAGTGTCTGTATTTGTCTTATATGTCTGTATTTATGTCAGCACTGTACTCTTTTGATTACTGTAGCTTTGTGATATGTTTTGAAATCAGAAAATGTAAGGCATTCAACAACTTTGTTCTACTTTCTCAAGATGGTTTTGGCTATTCAGGATATTTAGTGGCTCCATATGAATTTTAGGATTTTTTTTTCCTATAAAAATGCCATTGGGATTTTGGTAGAGATTTCATTGACTTTGTAGGTGACTTTGGGTAGTATGGGCATTTTAACAACACTAAGTCTTCCAATACATGAACACTTTTTTACCTTTCATTTATTTGTGTCATCTTTCTTTTCTATCAACAATGTTTTATAGTTTTAAGGGTAGATGCCTTTCACCTCCTTGGTTAAGTTTATTTCTAACTCTTTTATTCTTTTTGATGTTATTGTAAATGGGATTGTTTTCTTAATTTCCTTTTCAGATTGTTCATTGTTAGTGTAATTCATTTTTGTCTGTTGATTTTTGTCCCACAGCTTTGCTGAGTTCACCTAGTCTACCAGTTTCTCCTGTGTAATCTTTTAGAATCTACTCTTTTCCTCATTTCATAACTTCTTTTTTATTTATTAATTTGCTTTCTAATTAAGAATGCATGCAAGAAAAACAGTAAAATCTACAAAAATATTAACATTTAAAAAAATTCTCCCTTAAATTTAATTTGATGGTGTCATTCAATATAGAATTCTAGGTTCAAAATAATTTTGCCTCGTACTGTTCATAGTATTTCTGAGCGAAAAGTCTGATGCCATTCTATGAAGTCATGTCTGTGTGTGTGCAGTACTGCGGGGAGGACTTCTGAAGGGAACGATAGTTAGTTCCTGTGCTTTCAGCTCCAACTGTTACTTTACTTCTTTGTTGAGTGTGAGCCCTTCTCTGAGTCCAGAACTCTTTGGGATTCTACTGGGTAGGCCAGATTCCTCCTCCACTGCAGCTGGTGTTTAAAACTGCACTGCCTAATTTCAAATTCTGGCTCTGACTTTCCTAGCTTGTGTCACCTTGGCCAAGTCACTTGTCCCTGTATATTTTCATATGCATAATACTAGTATTTTAAGGATTATATGTACAAGTACTATTATCGCTATTATTACTCTGTTCAGCTTTTTAAAACATTTTGCTTTTCATAGTCCATTGGTTTACATATCTCTTTTGTTGACATTTCTGGCATGTTTATTTTTATACTGTTCCTTTGCTTAATGAATTCTGGGTAATGAGAGAAAATAAGTATGTGAGTTCAGTCTTTTTCAAGCCAGAAGCTAGATCTGGTTCTCGATTTTAGAAAATATTCAGCAATTTAATGGCTTTGGTGTTATTTCTACTAAAAATAATTTACATTTTTAAATAAGTTATTCTCTTTATATGCATAATATATCTTTAGTATATTTTCCCAGTGATCTAATGACCCAGAACCAAAATTGAACAGGAATTTTTTTTTCTGTAGATTGTAGCAATAGTAGCAAAACTCTTCTAATGCTGGTTAGAGTTTAAATCTCTTTAAAGCATTGGAAGTAAAATGAAAAGAGCATCAGCACATCAGAGAAGGCCTAGTGTTCTTTTTGTGTTATATCAAGGTGAAAGTTAATAGTTTTACTGCATTTTGTGAAACACTGAAAAAGTAAACCAGAATTAATACTGATCATGATCATGATGATAGCAGCCACCATTTCAAAACTGCCTAAATACATACCCGGTAATTCATCTTTATCAAGTTACTTCATCTTCACAATAGAATGCTTGAATAATTTGCTTATGGCCACACAGCCAGTAAAGCACAGAACTTGCTGACACAAAGGCCTCTCTTCCATGACTACATAGGGCCAGTTAGGAACTTATAGCTTTGAATAGCTTGCATTGATAAACATCTATGACAGCATGTTAGGTACTTTTGTTTCCCTTTTGCTGTAGCTTCTCCCTCTGTTGCCACAGAGGTCATTGCAAGTACCCATGGTAGCTAGTGCTTGCATATCCATTCCCTTAAAATCCTGTGACCAAGTTTCTCATTGGAACCATCTGTCCTCTTTGAGGCTCAGCTCTGAGTGAGCCCAGCTGGGAATCCTCTAACTGTTACAGAACGGTCACATACACATACAGGGGCCCGGACTCCGGAGGATGGTACACTAATACCGTCCAGACCACCTACTGGGCTTGTGTGTCTGCCGCCAATTGGAAAGATATCTCCCAATGCCAGAGATTTGTCAAAAGGAAAGGAAATGTTTATTTAAGGCTATACAGACTTAAAGTAGTGACCTAACTCTTCATTAAAATATCAAAGTCCTTTAAGATACCCACAGATGCACTCAGCAGCTCCTGTCTCCCCCCTGCCCTAATTCAGGGTACCATAACTCGTGGAAAGAGCACAGGTCTGTGTTTCCAGCCTGCTGGCACCATTAGCCGTGTTGCCGTCCAGGCAGGATGTCCAATTAATCCAAAGCCATGTGGCACCTTCTCATGGTCTACTGGCAAGAGTTGTTTGTACCCATTTTTGCAGGCAAAGTCTCTTCTTTCCTCCACCACAGCTGCGGGGGTGTGCACTCTGGCAAAACCTCATGGTTCCCTTTTTCACCAAAGCCAAGAAGGGGTCCTCACTCTTGCTAAGACTGCATGGTTCCCCCTTGCAAAGCTGCAAGGGGATCTGTACTGTCGCTAAGACTGCATGGTCCCCCCCAATGGCTGCCGTGTCTGGGTTTAAATCCCCATGCCAATCTTCCT
>PVKM010011372.1:0-33379 GCA_004027735.1 Carollia perspicillata
ACTCCAGAGCTAATACAATTAAGTGACCAAGAGATAGCCAACCTATCAGATGCACAATTCAAAGCACTGGTGATCAGGATGCTCACAGAATTGGTTGATTTTGGTCACAAACTAGATGAAAAAATGAAGGCTACGCTAAGTGAAATGAAGAAAAATGCACAGGGAACCAATAGTGATGGGAAGAAAACTGGGACTCAAATTAATGGAGTGGACCAGAAGGAAGAAAGAAACAACCAAACAGAAAAGAATGAAGAAACTAGAATTCAAAAAAATGAGAAGAGGCTTAGAAACCTCCAGGACATCTTTAAATGTTCCAACATCCGCATTATAGTGGTACCAGAAGGAGAAAAGGAAGAGCAACAAGTGGAAAACTTATTTGAACAAATAATAAAGGAGAACTTCCCCAATCTGGCAAAGGAAATTGACTTCTAGGAAGTCCAGGGAGCTCAGAGAATCCCAAAAAAGTTAGACCCAAGGAGGAACACACCAAGGCACATCATAATTACATTAGCCAAGATTAAAATGAAGGAGATAATTCTAGAAGAAGCAAGAGATAAGGGGACAGTCACCTACAAAGGAGTTCCCATCAGACTGTCAGCTGATTTCTCAAAAGAGACCTTGCAGGCAAGAAGGGGCTGGAAAGAAGTATTCAAAGTCATGAAACCCAAGGACCTGCATCCAAGATTGCTCTATCCAGCAAAGCTTTCATTTAGAACGGAAGAGCAGATAAAGTACTTCTCAGATAAGGTCAAGTTCAAGGAGTTCATCATCACCAAGCCCTTATTATATGAAATGTTAAAGGTACTTATCTAAGAAAAAGAAGATAAAAATATGAACAGCAAACTCAGGACAGCAAAAAAGGACAGCAAACTCAGTCATTAACAGCAAACTCAGGACAGCAAAAAAGGACAGCAAACTCAGTCATTAACAACCACACCTAAAACAAAAGCAAACTAAGCGGACAGCTAGATCAGGAGCAGAGCCACAGAAATGGAGATCACATGGAGAGTTAGCAACAGGGGAGTGGGAGGAGGAGGTGGGGGAGGAGGTACAGAGAACAAGTAGCATAGATGGTGGGGAGAAAATAGACAGGGGGAGGGAGGAAATGTAGAAGCTAAAGAACTTATGACACATGGACATGAACTAAAGTGGGGGAGTGTGGGTGGGAGGGAGTGTGCAGGGTGGAGGGGAATGAAGGGGGAAATGGGACAACTGTAATGGCACAATCAATAAAATATATTTAAAAAAGATATGATAACATAAATAAATAAATAAATAAATAAATAAATAAATAAATAAATAAAACCTTTTTTAAAAAGAAAGGAAAAAGGAAAAGCAGTTTTGATAATCCTATTTCCAATAGCAAGAATTTCCAGATCTGTCAGCTTGGGATTCTTTTAATGTTGATTAACACAGACCTGACATTTATGTTTATGGAAAATGAATTGTATTAACACAGCTGCCTTGTCCCATTTTTTAGGGAACTGCCCTCGCTGGTGGCGGTGCCCTTTATTAGGAGCCTCCCTTGTTCCAGTCTGTTCCTCCCTGTGCTTCCAACAATCACAGCAGCCTTGTGTACTGTTTTTCTAGAATTCTCTGTCTACTTCAGCTGAGAAACCTCTTTCTTACTAAGGTGTTAATGGATTCTTTTTCCTAGTTAACATATTTATATTGGAATAGCACAATGAAGACACCTGCTTTAAAACTGGGAGAGTTGTAATGCTAACCATTTTAAGAATTAAGACAGGATGAAGGGTAGTGGTGGGTAATCACTGGAGTCCCTCAAGCCATAGTCATTCTGCACGGCTCTGCCTCTATCCAGAAAAATGGCAGCTGTCCCATCAACTTAGTTCCAGGGGCAGCTAGAGAGCTTGCAGGTGGCTCTGGGGTCCATTGACCCCTGTAGTCCAAGTTCTCTCCCTGGTCTGCTGCTACTGCTGTTGCTGCTGCTGATGTGTGTATCTAAATTCACAAAGAATAACAATGACTTTTTGGGTGCACCATCCTATGAATTTTAACACCTGAATGGATTTTGTTAATCAACACCACAGTCAGGATACAGAACAGTTCGGTTACTCTCTCAGCCAATCCTCTCCCCTCACAACATGACCCCTGACAGACAATGATCTGTTCTCTGTAGTTATAGTTATGTATACTTTTTGAGAATGTCATTTAAGTGGGACCACACAGCGTATAACTTTTTGAGACTGGCTTCTTTCATTCAGCATAATGCCTTTGAGATTCATCCAAGTCACTGCCTGTGTCAATAGTTTGTTCCTTTTTATGACTAAGTAGTATTCCACGGGATGGAGATTTATCCATTCACTCAATGAAGGGCATTTGGATCGTCTCCCAGTTTTGGTTATTGTAAATAGAAGTGTGCCACATTTTTGTGTCAACATAAGTCTCCATTTATCTTGGGTAAATACCTAAGAGTGAGAGAGCCGGGTCATACGGTTAATGTATCAAATAATATAAAATAAAAACAATTGTAAGAAATTGCAGAACCATTTTCCATTACACCAGAATAGTAATGTTATAGAAAGATACTTCTAGTGTCTCTGAGCTGTCCCATGCAAACACAAAAGCAAAAGAGTAATCTTTCCTCAAAGAAGCAGCCATTGAGAATTTGTGTTACTCAATGTGTATTCCTATTCGCTGCCCTGAAAATTCACGCTGTGGGAAAGGAAGTACTTTGTGTCTTTCTATACAAAAGCACAGGAAGTGTAGGGACGGTTTTGTGTTGAGCCAAGAGTGTGTGTTGCTTAGATGTAGCTTAGATTAGGGAGCTGTCTCGGTCCACAGAAGCAAGCGAAGCCTAGGGGGAACTGTACGGGAGGAATGAGAGACCGGCACTCTTTCTTCCTAAAACCAAAGGAAGGAAAACAAGCCTGGGGGTCTGCAGCATAATACCTTGTATATGTTAAGCATTAACAGGGCCTGAGTAGATGTCTTCCAAAGAGTATCATGAAAATGTAAGCAGACAAAGTGTAACAATCCTATAGCACTTGTGCTGTTGGTTGTCTTTCCTTCTGATTGGTCTGCATACCTGAGACAATGACTGCAGCCTACACTGCCAGGAACTCAGAGTAGCCAGCATCAAACCGACCCTATAACGGAATCCGTCAGCAATTACACACAGCAAGAGGTTGAGCAAATCTCAGGAAAAGCTTTTTACTAGTCACAGAAAAAGCCACACTTAATTTCTATTTTAACTTATCCCACTGTATTAATCCAATTAAATGAGTCGAGAGATAGTTGTATAAAAGATATATATATATACATACTTCAGTAGTAATTTTTGTAATATTGTTGAGATTTACTTTCCTGATTTAACATTTACAATTTAAGATTACTTCTAGTGCAACTGTAAAATAGAAAAATTGATATATATGTAAAGAACATAATAGATCAAGGATTGTATCAGATAAACCTGTAATTTTAAGAAGAATTATGGGGAATGATAAGTAGCAATTGGAGAACCTCAAAAGGCTTTCTGGCTTGTCTGGGGTGACCACCCAAAAGTTTCATTTCTCAGGCAAACATCCCATCCCTGAAGTCTGGAAAAACTGGACTAGAACTCCTATGAGAATATATATTTCCTCCTTCTGGTTTGATGGCCAGTATTACAACAGCTCCTCTCAATGTATTTAGCAGTGCTGCTATAGCCACTTCCAGAAATCAGAAGTTTAAAGATGCTATAACAGATCAAAACAATGAAACGACCACTCATAGGCTTGAGTGAAATCTCACTAGTCCCCTTTTCCCTCCCCCTGATATGTCCAGATACAGATGACTAGCTTCCCTGAAGTTTCTCTCCACTCCCTTTCTAGGTTGTTTTCACCTTTCTCTTTTCTGAGAAGGAATCAGGGCTACTCATCTTTTTTTGCTGTTTTTTAATTATCTAGAATGTGAACAGGAGATGATGTTTTTGTGGTCACCGGGTTGGCAGGGCTCTCTTTTTCCCTGAAGGCCAAGTGCGCTTGTATCCTATTTTTGGGCATCACTCCTGTGATATTTAACCCTCACTGACTTGTTTCCTAATGCATTTTGTTCATGTCTTTTTCCTCTGATAGATTAGCTTCATCATGGATCTGGGATGTTCATCCAGTTTTCGCATCTCCCTTGATATCCAGCCATGTCTCATCATAAGCAGACTCACAAGGAACATTTACTGAATGACTGAATTCATCCAAATGTTCAACGAATATTCAGTGAGCACCTACTATGTGCCAGGTACTATTCTAGGCACGGGGAGAGCAGCAGTGAGGCATGAAGATAATACTTCTGCCCTCAGTGAGTTTGCATTCTGGGGAAGGACTCTGAGCTCTCTTGACTTGTGCCCATAAGGCCACAAAAGGATTATTTTGTTCAACACAAAACATTCAGTCTCAGATGCCACTTTAGTCATACAGACATATCTAAGGAATGGTAAAGTGTACATATTTTTTTCTGTTTGCTATATATGTGTCATTCTGTGTGTGTGTGTGTGTGTGTGTGTGAAGTCTTTTTTTATTGTTGTGCAACTACAGTTGTCCCCATGTTCCCTATTACTCTCCCCCAACCTCCCGAATTCAGTCCTCCCCCGCACCCCCATTGTCTTTGTCTGTGGATCCTTTATACATGTTCCTTGATGACCCTTCCCCTTCTTTGCCCCGTTATCCCCCTCCCCCGCACCGGTCACTGTCAGTGTCATTCTAAATAAGGCAGTGCTAACACTGCAGCCTTCTATCCAAGTACCATATATAGTCCACCTGAGCATTTTTGTGAATTTTATTCTATCGCTGGGTCTCTGTGACTTCTTGAACATTGAAAATCGATGTGGATTACTCATTGAAATTTGAAATGGTAATTTTTAGTCAGAAGTAGGAATAAAAATGAAAATGATTGCTTCAAGATCCTACAAGATGTTTTTGCTATAATTACATACAAGATTTAATAATGGCCAAGTCTGACACACACATTCCAACGTTCTGTTGAAATTAATTAAGGGAAAATATTTGTGGGTCTTTTCCCTCTTTTCTTCTCTCTCTATTTTTAATTCAAGAGAATGAAAGGAGGCTGATTGCTAATTGAAGAGAGTTCACCAGGTTGCATTTTTTAAAGCTTCATAACCACAATTATTGTTACTTGTTACTTGCCTCTACCTTCGGTAACATTACCTGGTTGGTGATCAAGTTGCACTAAGATTCTATTTTTATATAATGCCACCAACCATATGCATAAAAGTTTTTAACATCTGACATTATGCAACCGAAAGACATTAGAACTAGCTCCACACGAATCTTTTTGCTTAACCGATTTCTAAAGAAATCATCTTTTAAATGTACCAATTGTCTTGTACAGCTAAACAATTATGATTCTTACAGGTCACTGTGCATTCTATTTACCACATAAATAGCAGTGTAGTGGTCTAGAGCAGTTCAATTTCTTACTTTCCTTATATGCCTTCTTTCTCATGTAAAAGCATTAAGGAATTCTGACACAATGATAAGCTGCTATTTAAAGCCCTCACTTGTGAGACTGGAATGCAATGCATTCAGAAGAAATGTACAAGCTGTGCATTCATGCTAGGTCAGCGCCAACAACATGAGCATTGTTTAAAAGCAGGAAACAATTCAGGTTTGAGATTTCCTTGACCTTGATTACACTGACTGTAGAGGTGATTATCAGAAAAATTTGATAATATGTTTAAGATTCTTATACAGTCTTCTAGGAAGCAAAATATCCTAGTGATAATTAAAAACATTTCATTGCTATCCAGATGTTTTGTCCGTGTAATGCCAAACATCTGGATGTTAAGAAGCATTTAGATAATTGAGTACATTTTTAAAGGTGCTGTTTTAAATGCGAGTCTATCCTTGCTATCATGTGGTCATAGTTGCACAATCAACATCAGAATGTGGCTATTTTGTAGTTTTATGTCACAATACTAGAACACAGTCCCAAAAGTGTATCAGGAAGACATTTATTTCCCAGGTAGAATCCTTGATTTCTGAAGAAATTGCATCTAGTTGTATAAGGGATATTTTTAAAAATAATACATAGATGAGTGATCATTATCCAATTAAGTTGATATTTTACAGGAAGGACCTTGCAAAGCCAGGATTATACAACAGGATGGAATTGAAGGAAACTTAATTTCAGCTCAAGGAGCTAGAGAGTGATCAGGGTTAGAAGATTCATAGGCTGACCATGTCACCTAAAGCAAGCAAAACAAGCTCTTGTGTGACAGATGGAATACATGATGACTGGTGCATAGACCGAAATTTCCACTAAGAGAAATCACTGCAAAAATTGGTGAGAAATATTAATTTCCTTGAAATGACTGTTATGAAAGTAAAACTGTATTTGATCTAAAGATATACTAAACAAATAGAATCAAATGGAAATTTGAAAGCATTAGGAGAAAATAGAAGATATCAGAAGATATTTGATATTACATTTCTTTATTTGTAAACAAAACTCTATTGATAAAGATAGGAGAAACTTTTTCACATTTATTTTGTGTCCTTCTTGAGTTCTTGGAAGAGTTTTGCATATATCCTATATACTCAGTTGAATTCTTGCTTATTCTAAAAATGCTCTCAAATTAACTGACCAAAACTGGCAAGATTGTAATTTTGAACTGCCTATGGAGAAAGATAAAAACATCTCCATTCTTCATGCTAAATGCCTCCAGGTACTTTTTTCTAAGTTTGTTGAATCTAGATCAAAAAAGCAATGAAAATTAACAAAAGCCTCCCAAAGTTCCAGTTTCAATGATTTATTTATTTACATAACATAGGAAGCATACCATATGCAAAGCATATTGTTGTGGACAGAAGAGACATGAAAAGGGGAAAAGGGAGGGAAGAGGGGAAGAATACTTTCAGAAGAGATACAATGTCCCAAGCACGGTGCCAAATATTTTATATCCATGGACCTACATGGAGTCATGGTTACTACCTTCAACAAGCTGGCAGCCTAGTAAAGAGGACATAATGGGTACTCTACCCATCATCCAAGGTAGGATGTGAGCAACACTGTTAAGATAAATTCCAACTGAATTGCACATGAGAACAGAGAGAAAGGGACCTCTTTCAACTGATAAGGTCAAGAAATCCTACTCATTGAAAAATGGCTAGGATTTCCATGGAAAGAAATGGTATGTGGTGGGCAGAAGCTGGGGAATCTAGAGGTCAGCATTTCCATGTGGTGGAAAGTGTAGGGTAGGAAACCAGTGGGAAGTGTCTGAGCAAAAAGAAATGCACTTTAGCTGGTGTATAGGGTGCATCAGTGCCTCCCAAACACATCGTATCAAAAACATTATTTGCCTGGTTGTGGGGTTTTTTTTAAATGGGGATTTTTTAAAAAAATGATTCACTGGTCCATTTAGACTTACTGATTTACAATCTCCAAAATCCATTTTTGGCAAACACTGTTCTTCTTTACATAAGCACTCAATGTGATCATTAATATCGGGTAGGTTTGGGAAAACTCTGAAGTGTGAGGGATAGATTTAAAGAGTAAGACTTTGCATTTGGATGTTATCCAGGAGGCATTCCATTTGCTAGGAAGAATGCTCACCTATCTGGTCAATACAAAATATACTTTGGAATATATATTTCCAAAATATTTCTAAATTGCTTTTCACTCTATCCCTTCGATTCTTAAACCACGTTCTTTTAGACATTGGGGAATTCAGGCCAACCAGGGAAATGCCACACGGCTCCCACATGCCCGTGCTGAGCGACTGAGAGCCCGAGGAGCGGAGATCCCCACCACTGGAGCAGGGGAGGCAGCGGCCGCGTGACGCACTCATAGTGCTCTGAATCGGGCTGTGTTCTCAGCGGCCTGTTCAAACGGTCCTCTGAAGGCAATGAAAAACAGTTGTGTATTGCCTGTGGCTTCTTCTGTGTTGCCCCGCTGACGGGTCTGGGACATGCCTGTCAGTGGCTTGGTCTCTTGTGTCTCGACTGTAAGTAGGGAAAGCTCACGAGCGGTTGGGAACCGAACAGATAAAATGAAAAGGCACTGGTGCTGGAGTCAAGCATTTTTATTTTATTAATGAATGTGCTCGTGTTTGTGTCAAGGCGCTGATAGCACGCTCTTTCTGAGGAACACGATTTCATTGCATTCTGCTGGCAGGAGGCTGCAGGGCAAGATGGCATGTGGAATGCTCCAGGAGGGACCTTCTCTTTTCCTTTTGTCCTTTCTTTTTCTTTTCTCCCTCTTTTATCTTGCTGGACCAAGGTCCTTTTTTTGTAAACTCATCTCTCCTTGGCCCGGCTCCTTCCTGCCCACCTTTCGATCCCATGTCCCCTCTTCTGGCTCCTTCTCCTCTCATCATCACCTGAACTCCCCCAAATCTCACATCTCCAAATCTGGGTCCAATCCCCTCCACTCTGTCTCAGCCTCTGCTTTTCATTCTTGCCCATGAACTTCATCGGCCCATTTCTAGCTCCGCCTTCTTTGACTCCTTGTCTTTTCCTTCTGCTTCTGCTCCTCTTCGTGCCTTTCTGTCCAGTCCCACTCCTCCTGTTTCCATGTTTCCTTCAGTATCTCTGCTCTGCCTCATCCCATCCTGCTCTTCACCCGTCCTGGATCTGCTTAAACTACAACAGTATCCCTACATTCTGCTTAGAGAGAGAACTGAAGAGTGATTAGCAGCAGGGAGGGGTTGACGGTATAGGTTCTTGGGCTCTACTGTCTGATTCCTGTTATTGCCTCTTGGTGCCTCATGCTCATCTTTAATATGGGCCTGCTAGCAGTATGTAACTCACAGAACCACTGAGAGCATTGAATAAGTTCATCTATGTCAAGCACTTCGATCAGGTCCTGGTACATAAATATCATTTCTGCTCACTGTTATTTATTTCTTTGCTCCTAACATATAACTGGCAACTTTTTCCTTCACATTGAACATATTTCTGCACAGTTGCCAGGTTAAAACTATTAGCATGTTGTCTGTTTTTTTTAAGTTTTTAAAAAAGTTTTAATATGATTCTTTAATTTCAGAAACTTCAATGCTTGATTGCTACAATATTTGTTTGTCTCTGTGTTTGTGTAAGATAGTGCACAACAAAGACTGCCCACTCTCTCCTCTAGCTGCCTGCCCAAATACATGGCTGACCCATTTCTCTGAGCAAGTTCACAAGCCAAGGTTTGGACAGGTTCAAGTGATGCCTCCTTGGTACTCTATACTGAAGAATGAGCAAGTGTTTGTTTTCCTTTTCCTTATCTCTTTCTTTTTTTAAAGATTTTATTTATTTACCTTTAGAGGGGAAGAGAAGGAGAGAGGGAGAGAAACATCAATGTATGATTGCTTCTTGTGCATCCCCTGCTGGGAGCTGGCCTGCCATCCAGGCATGTGCCTTGACTGGGAATCAAACCATGGTTGTTTGGTTTGCAGGCCTGCACTCAATCCACTGAGCTACAAACCAGCCAGTGTCCTTATCTGTTTCTAGCTCTATTTATTGACCTGCACCTTGGCAGTTGGTGTGATGCTCATGGGCTATGGATCAGAACTACAGAAAATAGAGAAGAAGGAATGAAAGAAGAGACTAGAAAGGAAGCATTTTACAAATTAATGAAAGGTGAGCACGAGCACCTTATTTGAAAAGAAGAATGACTTGCAGGTGGGTAAGACCTATCATCCTCTAGAACAAAAGGTTTAAGAAATGTTCTCCATCAGATTCTCCTGGAGGTCTGTGTCCTCAGTGTTTCCGAAAAGGGCAGAGTTTTAAACAAATTCCTGGGTGATGTTGATAGTGTGGTCCTGGGGCCAGTCTTTGCCATAGACTTTTCTTCCTATCCCTTTCTTTCATAACATTTTATTCTTTACTTTGTATTCATTAAAAAAATAATAGTATTCCTTTAATTTCTTCTCAATTTAGAACAATTTAGTTTTTCACTGAAGTTACTGCCATTTATTGGACTTTCTTTCCAACCATCTCTGTTTGTCAAGGTGTCCTAATTCCCTTACAAGGAGTTCCTCCCTCCTCCATCCTCATCTCCACTCATCCTGCTGCCACCCCACACGCCCAAACCCCTGTTCTCATTTGCACATCCTGCCGAATGGCCAATGCACACTGGAATAAGGACTGTCCCCTAGGGAAGGATATAAAAAGGAGGGTTAAAGCAAGAGGAACACAACCTTGAGAATTTTCCAGGCATGTGCTAAGCCAGGAAGAAGACAGGAAAACAACAGGGTCAGCAGCTCAAAGGCTAGATGACAGATATGAAATCTGTCCAACTGAACATTAAATGAGGACTCTAATAGACTTCTGTCACTTTCACTTTCTCTGCACTTCTTCCCTCTTTTTCTGGCCCAGCATCTAACTTTGCCTTTAAGGAGCTGTTTCTCTCATAGTGTGGGATAATTGCAGGGGGCGGGGGGCAGGGGTGACTATCATCACTATTCTATCCCAAGAATGTGAACTCAGTGGAAGGAAATAGCTGAACTGCTTGCTCATGCTGTCTAGTGTTTAGGATTGTGTCTGGTGCATAGTAGGCAGGTATTTATTGAATGAATGTAGGAGATGCTCACTAAATACATGAGCAAATACTCAGGCTGCAGTGGAATTCTGCTGCAATGCCAACCTTACATGAAATAGGTTGCTGATTGCTAGAACCTGGATGTTAGAGGACTAAAGTAAAATTCACCCCTTTTGCCCCTCCTACTTAATCAATTACTTTAATTAATTAATTAAAGTAAGCCCCAGCTGCATAGCATGTAGATTATGCATAACTAGATCCATAATTCAAACCAAATTTTAAGTTCCTAGGGGATAAGACCTTTTTATTTCAGGGTAGCTATCCTACACTCCCCGAAGACACTTAATAGTTTTTTAAAGAATGGAATGTGTGCATGAATATGCAAGAGTTTATTAAGAACTTTCAGACTGATGAGGATAACTTGAACTACAACCCCTTCCAAGTTTCTCTTTACTGTTGTCCATCCTGAAACTCTTTGGTCCATATACTAAATCCACATTCTTCCTCAGAGTACAAACATTGCCTTAGAACCATGTGAACACTTCCTTCTGAGCTTAGAGATGTATTAAATGCACAAGACAATGTCCTATATTTCAGTCTGTTGTTGAAGCAACTTTTAATGAACTACATTTTTCCTCTTCGACCTCAGTCCCCACCTGATGTGCCGTCTCACATTCTTCTCAGTCTGCCGTGTTGAAAAGCCACCTAACTCTTCTCAGGAAACACTTCCCTCCACTGGAGAGCAGTCAGGTTCAGAGACTATGTTCCTGGGGTTCATTCTCAAAAATAACTCAGATACTATTTGACTGTGTTGATTGTCTAAGGTTGCAGGGTATAAGTGGACATAGGTTCATTTCCTCTCTTCTGAAATTAGCATATTTGTTAAAACTGTGCAACCATATGTTAGTCTTTTCTACTTCTGTAAGATTTACTTCTTCTTATAAATAATAAGATTTTATTTATTTATTTATTTTTAGAGAGTGGAGAAGGGAGGGAGAAAGAGAGGGAGAGAAACATTAAATGTGTGAGAGATGCATCAATTGGTTGCCTCTCACATGCCCCCAACTGGAGACTTGGCTCACAACCCAGGCATGTGCCCTAACTGGGAATCGAACCAGCAACCTTTAGGTTTGCAGGCCAGCACTCAATCCACTGAGCCACATCAGCCAGGGCTCTACTCCCTTTTTAATGACAAAATATTCCCTCAGTTATAATACAGATGCACCAATACACATCAAAGATGACTTTCCCTCTTAAATAGTTTAGTACAAGAAAGAAGTTTACCCTTGAACAACATGGGTTTAAACTTCATGAGTCCACATATACATGAATTTTTCAAGATAAATACTGTAAATGTATTTTCTCTTCCTTATGATTTTTAAATAACATTTTCTTTTTGTTAGCTTACTTTATTGTAAGAATGCAATATATACTACATATGATGCACAAAATATGTGTTATCGACTGCTTATGTTATCAGCAAGGCTTCCTGTCCACCATAGACTATTAGTAGTTAAGTTAGTAGTTGAGTTTGGGGGAGTCAAAGTTATACATGGATTTTCAATTGCACAGGGGCATCAACACCCCTAACCCTCACAGTGTTCAAGAGTCAACTGTAATTATATAGAATTATATTTCAAAAATCTATTACCTGGGTGATTTTTATTATTGACATACTATCAGTCTTTACTAAAATTATGCTTTTCCATGTGTGTATGCATACACACACAGAGAAGAACTTGTGATTCTGTTTGAAGATTTCTGCATGACCCAGAAGTATGAAACGTTGAGCAGCCATCAGTGGTGCTGGCTCCAGTCACATAGTATCTCTTTTCATTAAAACAGAACTTTTTTTCAGCAGTAAGAGCATGGCAAGACCTGAAGGGGGTCCAGCCTCTTGGCACAGGAGAGCAGACACAGCTCCACTGTTCAACACTGAAATGCTATTTATTAGATAAACATTACATTGAAACAGCCAAGGAACACACAAGGCCATTGCAAGAGTAGGCCCTTTTTTTTTGCCACCACTTATTTCTTTTTATGTTATCTCCTTAAAGAAGGACTTTCATACCAGAGCAACCTTGGGGAAAATGAGACCACAAAAAAGGCTTTCATGGTGGTGATTTCTAGACCCTCCATTCTATTATTTTGGCTATTTCCTTTTGAACATGGGCTCTCTTTCCCACAGCTATGCTTGGCCTCCTGGTTTGCAATGACGTTATGTCTGTGTTGGTGACTTCCCAAACTGCCACTAGAAAAATCAGTGCCACAAATTTAACATAAAGAACTAAATTCCAGTCTCAGTTGTTTTACTCTAATTGATATGAACATTTTTTTGCCACTTGTGGGATGGAAGAGAAAATAAAGGTAAAAATAAAATCCATATACCATATATATATATATTCTCATTCATATATATATATATATATCCAATATTGCATTTATTGCCTTTCAAATCTGTCAATGAATAATTATAAGGCACCTTCTGCTTTAAAGACAGCAACCATAATTCTCCAGGAGGTACAATGATAAATGATAAGTAACATTATCCAAGGTTAAAAAAAAATTAGTCCAGTCAAGATGGAGGCTTAGGTAAACATGGCTTGCCACACAACCACAACAAAACTTACAACAAAACTACAAAAAAACTACCAGCCAGAATCATCAGAAAATTGAGTGTATAGAAGCCCAACAACCAAGGAATTAAAGAAGTCACATTCATCCAGATAGGTAGGAGGGGTGGAGACATGGATACACAGACATACAGAATGGGTGGTACCACACCCACAAGTGGTAGATGAAAATTGGGAGAGATGCCTCAGGAGCAAAGGATCCCAACACACACCAGACCACACAGCCCAGGATTCCAGTGCCAGGAAGATAAGTCCCCATAACTTCTGGCTGTTAAAACCAGTGTGGGGTTGGGATGATGGAAGAAACTGTGGGAATCTCAGGCATCTCTCTCAACAAACTTAGGACTTATTCAGACTCTCTCCCTCTGGGCTCCAGCACCAGGGCAGCAGCTGGAAGTACACCAGTGGTATACAGGGAGACACTGAAGTGTCTGGCATCAAGGAGAGTGCCTGAGGACAGCTTTCTCTCAAACAAAACTCCAGAGTCCAGGCAGTGGCCATTGTCCCTTTTCTGAGCCCTCTCCTACACAGAGCCACAGAGCAATGATACTATATCTGAGACTCCAGCAACCTGGTTCACACAGGTTTCCCCACCCTGGCAATTACTTAAGGTTCCACCCCATCCAACTTACAGTACACTTTTCTACATGAAGCCATGCTACTAAGACAGAGAGTCAAAGCAGTTCTACCTAATACACAGAAACAGAAAGAGGCTGCCAAAAATAGGAGACAAAGAAATATGGCCCAAATGAAAGAACAGAGCAAAACTCAAGAAAAAGAACTAAACAAAATGGAGATAAGAGTCTATCAAATGCAGAGTTCAAAGCATTGGTTATTAGGATGCTCAAGGAAATCACTAGGTACTTCAATAGAATAAAAAAGACCCAGGTAGAAATGAAGGTTGCACTAAGTGAAATAAAGAAAAATTTACAGGAAATCAACAGTGTAGTGGATGAAACTGAGAATCAAATCAATGATTTGGAACACAGAGAAAAAAACACATTTAATCAAAACAGCAAGAAGGAAAAAGAATTAAAAAAAAACAAAGATAGGCTTAGGAGCCTCTGGGACAACTTCAAACATACTAACATTTGAGTTATAGGGGTGCCAGAAGGAGAAGAAAAAGAACAAGAAATTGAAAACTTATTTGAAAAAAACAATGAAGGAGAACTCCTGCAATTTGGCAAAGGATCTAGACATACAAGTCCAGGAAGCACTTGACAGCCCCAAACAAGATGGACATAAAGAGGACCACACCAAGACACATCATAATTAAAATGCCAAAGGTGAAAGATAAACAGAGAATCTTAAAAGCAGCAAGAGAAAATCCAAGAGTTACCTACAAAGGAGTTCCCATGAGACTTTCAGCTGATTTCTCAAAAGAAACTTTACAGGCAAGAAGGGATTGGCAAGAAGTATCAAAGTGATGAAAAGCAAGGACCTACAACCTAGGTTACTCTATCCAGCAAAGCTATCATTTACAATGGAAGGGCAGATAAAGTGCTTTCCAGACATGGTAAAGCTAAAGGAGTTCATTATCACCAAGCCACTATCATATGAAATGTTATTTATCTAATGTTATAAACCCTTTTATATAAAAAAGTTTATTTAAGAAAAAAGATCAAAACTAAGACCATTAAAAAGGCAATAGCCTCACAACTGTCAACAAAGGAGTCTAAAAAGCAGGCTAAGCAAACAAGCAGAACAGAAACAGAATCATAGATCTGGAGATCATTTGGAGATAGGAAGTGAATGGGGGAAACGTTTCAGGGATTAAAAGTACAAATTGGTCAGTACAGAATAGACAGGGGGAGGTTAAGAACAGTATAGGAAATGGAGTAGCCAAAGAACTTATATGCATGACCCATGGACATGAACTAAGCGGGAGGCAGGGTAAAGATTTATGGTGGGAATGGGTGGAAGACAGCAAAAGGGAAAAAATTGGGACAACTGTAATAGCATAATCAATAAAATATATTTTATTTTATTCAAAGAATTTACGATCTGGTAGGATAAATTAGCTACCACACACACTTTGAGGTGTGTACCAAAAGAAAATGACAAGTAAAGGGAAATTTAAAGAGAAGAAATTACCTCTGGAGGAAGGTGAAGAAGGTAAATTAGAGAAGTTTTAATGAAGGAAAATGGTGTGGACTGGGTTTTATAGAATAGTTGCAGGTTCAAAAGGCTGAAATTGGAGAATATAGAGGCAAAGACATGTGCAAACAGCAAAAACAAGCTATGAAGCCCATGTTTGAAGAACAGTGAATAGTCCGGTTGTGTGGCCATGACCCATTTGGGCAGCATGTGCTGTGGTTTGTGACAGCAGTGCCACTCATCTCCCACTTCTGCACGGCTCCTTCCCTCCTCTGCATGGCTCTCTAGCATCAGCTGGTGCCAGTGGCCCAGGCTTGCAGGGAGAGGGATGACTTCAATTATAATTGTCATGGCCCAAGAGAGCCAAGACGGAAAAGAATTAGGTTGAACCTAATTCTGATCTAAAGGATTAGAAGATAAAGTGAATGTATAGTCCTAAGGATGAAGAAGAAACTTCAGACTCTTATTGCTCACTGTCATTAGCTGGAGAACTAAGTGAGGCTCAATGAGCTTGTTTTCTTTTAAATAACAAATGAAAGATGGAAAGAATAAGAAAATTAATCACATATTTGTGGTTGCTAGAATTATTGGCAAACTGTTAGATTTTAATAACCCATCTGGAAATGGTATTTTTTTAATTTGCCATATTTTTTTAAAGACTTTATCTATTTATTTATTTATTTTTAGAGAGAAGAGAAGGGAGGGAGAAGGAGAGGGGGAGAAACATCAATGTGTGGTTGCCTCTCATGCACCCCCTACTGGGGACCTGACCTACAACCCAAGCATGTGCCCTGACTGGGAATCAAACCGTCAACCCTTTGCTTCGCAGGCGCACACTCAATCTACTGAGCTACACCAGCAGGGGCTAATTTGCCATATTTTTGTTAACAAATACAGCTAAAACACAAAATATTTATTCAACGATTGTTTATATTCAAATTTCTAACCATTTCCTAGAGCATATATGTCTTCTCCTAGACCATCCCTTCATAACTCAAGATGGGGAGAAATTCTCGAAGTAGCCCCACATTTGATTTCAGAGTTGTTAAAAATTAGAGTATGCTTTTTGAAACTTTTTTCACAGTCCTCCACTTTTCAAACTGAGATTGTGTTTATAGTTTTCTAACATGACCAAGCAAGATAGAAAATGTAAGGCTAAAAAGATTAATTGCTGCTGAAAATGCAACCCCATCACAAATTATTTAAAAAACCCAGGACTAATGAAAAAGGAGTTAAATCTATTTGTTTTTAAGGAAAAACTTTCTTCAGTTCAACTCTGAGAGATGATTAATTGCAGTGATTTTCTCATGTGTTCCACGGATCCTGCTGGACTGCCCTCATTGAATTCAAGTGGCAGTTGGGGCTGAATAGCTTAATATCTCCTGGTATCACATGTCCTGCCTCAAATGTAATTACAAGTTTCTAGAAGCTGAACATAAAGAACTCATTTAGAACGGCTGTTCAGGTTGTTTACTATAGACCATACATGCAGTTACTCAGAACTGTAAACTCATTCAGTTACTAATAGCCTTTTTATTAAAAAAAATGAATAAACCTCTTGAAACAGGGAGTTTTTACTTTAATCAGTACCTCCATGTTAAATTTGCCGTTAGACCGAAGTCCAAAACTGGGGTTTGATTTTCTGCCATTTCAGTCTAAATCGTTCGTCAGTCTGTATCTTCACATTGACCTTGTTTTCTGCTGCTCCCTAAACAGCCTTAGCATCTGAAAACCGCCCCCCAAAAAAGGAAGTGCCTCTCTCTGCTAAGGAAACATGACAGTTGTCAGTCTGGAACCATGACTCACAGAGAGGAACAGTTTATGGTTCGTTCTATAGTTTTAAAGCAACAATAATCCCAGGAAAATTCTAATCAGCAAATTGGTATTCTCAATGTGTTTTCAGTTTCATTTGTGTTGCTGTCATTTTTGTGCTTCCAAATGGTCAACATTGTATTCCTTGCTTTTCCTTCAGCTTCTTTTTAACAAAAAAAAGTAATTTTTTATATTTCTTGCCCTATTTCAGGACTTGGAAAATCCTATGGCATTAATAAGTGTGAAAAGTGACCTGTCACACAGTTGAGTGCTTCCGTTTCTGTGAGGCAGTAATAATATTACCTAAATTAAACACCACTGGAATTTTTATGAAATTTTATTCATTTTTAATAAGGTCTTTTCTTAAACATTAGTGAGTTGATCTGTGCTTTTAAAACATCCTCATTTTTTCTCTCAGGAATAAAATAGATTATCACGGGGTTTTATTCCATCTGGTAGCTCTTAGATTGCTGTTCACCCATGCCGTGAACAAAATTATGAAATCATCTATCTTCAAATACAATATTTACATATGAAATTGTGAGACCAGCTACACTGACTGGTAAATGACCAGAAAGATTGCATTTACTTATACCACAAATGTAATTTCTGCTGTTTCTAATATTCTACCATACATATGTTTCTGTGGATATGTCGTCCTCTCCATAATGGGCAAAAAAAAAAAAAGTTCAACTAATAATATCCCTGAACAATTGCTGCCAGGGAGGAGGCTATTGAATGGGGTACCCGAGAGACGTTAGGCAGCCATACTGCTGCCCAATGGGGAAATCTATTTTCAGTTCCAACTCAAGCAGAGAGTAGCTTTCCCTGAAAGCGAAAGTTTAACACTCCCTTCCCAGTACCACGACAGAGAATAGTGATTCCACTGGGACAACATGTAGTCCACGGGATGCAGTTATAGCAAGAACTCACACGAGGGTTCAGAGGGTGAGGGAGCTGCAGTTAACTAGCATGCAGCCATTGTCACTGGTAAGTAAAACAGGCAACCACATTTGCCGATTGTACTGGAGGGAAGCCAACAGAGAGCAAAATGCCCTCCACAAGCAGCCTCAGTGGTTCCAGAACTATTCCCTTGATCAAAGGTTATATAGTGGAAAGGAGTAAGAGACTGCTTTCAAGGAGGTTTTATTCTAGAAGGGATCAGAGGAGAGAAACCTTCGGTCACGTGAATCATGTCAGGTGCTAGGAGAGGTATGAAAAACACGCAACAGGTAAAGTGCTACAATGATAGTTAAAACTGGTGGGGACAGCCTCTGTGAACTGAACTTGGGAGCTGAGAATTTCAGCCAGAAAGTACAGAGCACAGAGTTCCTGAAACATCAAAAGGTTCTGTATTGGTTTGCTAGAGCTACCATAACAAGCACCACAGACTGACTTAAACAACCGAAATACATTTCTCACGGTTCTGGAGGCCAGAAGTCCAAGATCTCGGTGTCAGCAGCATTGTTATTTATGAGGCCTCCCTCCTTGGTTTGTAAATGGTCATCTTCATGTATCTGCGTGGTCTTTCCTGTGTGTTTGTCTGTGTCCTTATCTCCTCTTCTTAAAAGGACACCAGTCATACCAGATTAGGGCCCACCCATGACCTCATTTTAAAGACTCTGTCTCCAAACAGTCACACTGGAGTTAAGACGTCAGCATATGGATTGGAGGCCACACTTTAGCCATTACAAGCTGGTGTGTTTGAGGGTCCCAAAGAGCCCTGGAGGGGCTGCAATGTGATGGGCAAAGGAAAGCAGAGAGGGAGGGGTAGAAGGTGAGGACTCCAGACTTTATTTTCTGTGTGTTATTCCAGGGTTTAGCATAACCATAACCTAAGTCTTTTTCATAACTCCAGTGCTTTATTCAGTGTATCTTATTCCCAATAATTTTTGAATGGCTTATGTATTGCGCCAACTTGGTGCATAGTTTTACACATTTTTCCAAGTTATTTTGAAACCATTGGCACAACATGACCCGGCACGAGTGATAAAATAGTTCCTATGTTGTAGTATTATCATGAGGATTCAGCTAGGTGATGTACATAAACACTCAGCACAGTGTCTGAAATATAGTGAGCCCTCAAAAATGATGCCTGCTTATATAATTACCACCATTATCATTATTGGGAAGTAAGCCCTAGAACCCAGTTAGGAGCGATGTTCCCCTGAACTCCCCGCCCTCCAAAAAAGGAAAACTGAAGCTTGTCCCTGAAGAGCCTTCTCCAGACACATCCTCAACTAACTCACTGCAGAGCAAGCTCAAAAGGCAGGGAAACAACATACTCGCCACCTTTTGAATCATGTGAGGAGACAGACGTGCTCTGTTGCCTGGGACCCAGCTGCCTGGGACCGAGGTAGCCTGGGCTGCAGGAGAGCTCGCCCTGCCAACCCCCACTGCAGGGCCATCTCCGTGCCTCCCCTTCCACGGCAGTGCATGCTGCGCCGCACCCCTTCGGTCGCACCTATGCATGACCCCTACATAATATCAGTAAAAATAAATAGAAGGGAACAGGAGAGAGGTGTTTTTTCTTCCCTTTCCCTAGTTGCTAGAAACAAAAAGCCCTCAGAAAACTCCAGAAGGGTTTGGCTTGTGTGAACAACTGCATTCTGTTCCTCAGTGAGCAAGTAAGGATAGAAGGCCATGCTGGGACTAAGGGAAGCAGCTACAATAGAAGTGGGTGAGCCAATCGTTCAGGCTCCTGGGAGAGAACTAAGGAAACATTGAGAATCCTCCCATGATATCCCCAGAGATTGAAACCAGGAGTTCCCATGGCTAACTTCTCTGAACTGCACCGACTTCCTCACCTGTTCCTCACCTCCCATCTCCCACCCAGCTCAAACCTCTGTTTCACAGACCATAAGCGTCACCACCTATGACTTAGAAACTGAGTCCTTACTCATGGTTCCCAAACATATGAGGAGAAGCGAGAAGCAAGAATAAAAATAAGGGGGAAAGATGAGGCTGAGAAGACAGGGCCAAGGATGTGCTCCTGGCGTGCTCCTGGGAACTCTGAACACATTTTCCTAAAGAAATATTGTTTTTCATGATTGGTGCGTCAAATAGTCCTGTTAGTGCTCTTATACTATGGTGCCTGAGAGAGCCAAGTCCCTTCCATGGTGGGTCAGGTAAGCTCTGATGGCTGGCTCTGACCCACAGGCACGGTCCTGCTCCTGTTGGAAAAGTGCATTAGGAACTGAGTGGGGATTCCACACATTCCTGCAAACGTTTCGTTGTCCTGACTGCATGTGGTGGACAGAATAATGACCCTCCAAAGTTATTCATGTCCAAATCCCTGGGACCTGGGAGTAAATTAACTCACCTGGGAAAAGGGACTTCGCAGATGTGGTTAAGGTTAAGGATCTTCGCATGGGGAGATTATCCTGGAGTATTCAGGTAAACCCAGTCTACTCATGAGAATGCTTAAAAACAGAGAACCTTTCCTGGTTAAAGCCAGCTAGCAGGAAATATGACCGTGGAAGAACAGTCAGACATAGGTAACATTGCCGTGTCTGAAAATGAAGAAAGGGGCTACACACCAAGAAAGAAGGCAGTCTCTAGAAGCTGGAGAGGTGAGGAAACAGATTCCCCCAGAGTCTCCAGAAAAGAAAGGAGCACTGTCTGTACCTGGATTGTAACCTGGGGCAACTCATGCTGCACTCCTATCCCACAGAACAATACAATGAGATTTTTGTGTTTTTTAAAAAAATCATTATGTTCCTGATTCAATGCTAGCAATGTAAAACTAATATACCACTAATGTGTATTTATTTTAGGAGCTTTGTAAATTTGGGGAAACATTTAAAAAGCAAGTAAAAGTCACCCATAATTCCATTATCCTACAATATCCACTGTTAACTCTTAGGGTAATATGCTTCCAGCCTTTTTTCTTCTTCCAGAATTAAAGCACACCTTTAAATAGTCTGTTTTTAAAACCCAAATACATGCTTTTCTCCATCTAAAGCAAAATCATACTTCACATTATTTTTACCACCTGCCTTTCTTCTATATTGTGTGACTATTTCCCCACATCATTTATATTTTCTATGGCAGTGTTTTTTTGGCAACATAATATTCCATTTTACAAAAATAAAATCAAAATTATATTAAAAATCTTTCTAAAATTGACTATGTTGCATTAACTTATAAAGTTTAGTTATAGATGATATCCATGCACGTTTATATATTATAATGTAACTACACTGTATTCACTTATAAACCTACACCAGTACTATATATTGTCATATTATCTTGTAGTACTCAGCAAGAAAGCTTTAAGGTAGGGACTGCAAGTAGGTGTCATCTTTAATGCCAACACCAATCAATTAGTAGCGGCTGCCTGGAGCACTGTTGAGAAAGATTCAGAGGTCACATCCAGATTCAGCAGAAAAGAATGCTTTGATCAATTACTGCTATAGATCACGAATATGACAGGGGGAGTAGCAACACAGACGAATGATGGATGATGAATACCATCCTTGCCCTAAAGGAAGCTGCATATCAAGGAATATGGCTTACAACCTTGGAGGATCTGAGTTTCCTTTAATTAAGTAGGAAAATTTGTTTTATTAAGGAAGAAAATAAACCAAGAAAGCTATCACTTATAATTTCACATCATAATTTTTCTAGGGCATTGCCTCTGCACTTCCTCGGCATGGTTTTCAGATCACTTGACATTCAGCTCATCCTCCACAGGGCACATCCGGGTTTATCTCTGTACCTTCTGAAACGCTCTGCCCACAACTCCCCAGAAAGTGGTGGTGGCGTAGGAAACAGCACAGCTGAACATACCCCCAAGTAATATTGGAAACAAAGAAATAGGACAAAGCCTACAAAGCAGCAAGATTAGCCTCAAACACCTGTATCAAATCTAAGGTAAACTGGGGGTGTGCATCTAATAAGTATATGGCACCTCCAAAAAGTAGCAGGCCAAGAATCTGAGGAAGATGGCCCAATAGCAAAACTCTAGTAATCAAGTAAACAAATTTTAATCTGTACCTTTTAAATTGATCATCTAACAATTATTGCAGCAATAAAAGGTGAAACTCTTCATTAAATAACATTTAAGAAATAAGGCTTATTTGTAGAGAAATGTAATGGCAGAGTTTTATGTAAAGTAATAATACCAGGCCTGAAACACAGTGATAAATGTTCAACATGTTCCTATACTGTTCTAATTTTTTGTCTACATATCTGATGATTTTTTTAAAGGTACATGAAACCAAAAGTCACAGGACGGAACAAAATTGAACAGTGTCCAGTCTTACTTTAGGGAACTATGTGGTCTCCAATTAAAAGCTGTGCAGTCCACAGTCAGAGAAACACAAATACAATATCATTTCACTCATATATGGAATCTAATAAACAAACTGAACTAACAAGTGAAATAGAGACAGTCTCACAGAGAAAGAGCAGAATGGCAACTATGGGGCGGGAAGGTTAGGTGTTGGAGGGATGGAGCAGAAAGGAAAAAGGACTCATGGACATGGACAACAGTGTGATGGTTGTAGGGGAGAAGAGGGTAAAGCAGGTGAAGTGGTAATGGAAAAGATACAATAAAAAATAATAATTTTTTTTAAAGTTGTGCAGTCCAAAGACCTCTTATAAAGCTGGATTGGTCCCAATAGAGTCATGAAGCTTTGTGCTTTTTGTTGCATTTTTGTTTTGTTGTTGTTTTTATTAACTTCGAAGTTGGGTCGATTAAATCAAACTGTCTTGCGGTGGGCGGGGGAGAGGGGCAGAGATAACCCTCTCTAGGAGACTGTAATGAGAAGCCAAGTTGAGTTTTAGCTAAATTTTTATACAGTGTAGCTTACCATCTCAATTCTCGACCAGTTACTCAGCCCAGCATACCAGCTGGTGGTATAAAAATTGACCACGAGCTAGGAAAATTAAATTCTTCCTGCTCTGCTTTTGTCAGATAACTTCCCTCTGTTCTCAGTTCAGCCACGACCCAGTCCTTTCTCATTTATGCAAATTGGAGATGCTGTGTCCAAATGAGGAGGACATCAGAGAAGCAAGGTGCCAAATAAAGCCTGGGAGGTCAAACGTGCAATAAAAGGATTTCTCCAATCGTGTTCATCGGTCCAAAGCTATGAAGATCTGGTTCCAAGAGTGCAGTTGTTTTTTCAGCAAAGTGAGAGCAGTTGGTACATTTCTGGCCGATGGCAAGATAAAGTCCATTTGCTTAAGAAGCCACTCCTTCTTTGATGTGGTTAATTATGACCTCTTGGGGTACATACCGACGTTATCAAAATCCATCTGGGTAGTGCTCTGTCTTGTAAAAATGCCTCCTGTTGTTTTACTATTAGTATTGCTTTCATGCCAACAGTGTTCCTGACACTGTGTAATCCCGGGGAGACAGAGTTCCAACCAGTGACTTGAAACATGAACAAGACAGACCCAGAAACTGAGACATAAAACTACAGGTGAGAATGAGGGCAGATCTGAACATTGTAACTTGCCCTTTTATTTTCCTCCATCTTGCCTTTTGTTACCCATTAATCCATAGGTTCAGACATTTTTTTCTTTCCTTATTTTCTTCCTGTTACAGAATGTAGTTTACTGATTATAAGGGGAAAGGGGTTTTTCCCCCAAAAAAATGCCAAAATACATAAAGAAACAAGTGAAAGTCCCTCTCACCAGTTCCAGGGCTAACAGTGAGTTGTGAGTTATTCCAGACTTTTTCCCTGTGTATACTACACATGACTTTCAATGTTGCTTTAAAAAAAAAATTAAAACAGTTTCACACAGAGACATTCATACAAAATGAGTTTTATAAAGATTTTTAGGAGAGAAGTTTTAAGTCAGCCTGATAGAGTCAGAGGAAAAAGAACCAAAGGATCAGTATGGGCACTAGGAAAAGAGGATAGTGGAACCAGGAGATGAGAGAACAATGGAATCTAAAGCCGCCCGTAACGAAGTATTCACAGAAATCTTCACCGTAACCCAGAGAGCTGAACAGAGGCAACAAAAACAATACGGAGAAAAGAAAAATGTTTGTTTTATTGTCAGTGGTATGCCCAGGGCCTAGCATGTAGGTTTGTTTGTTTGCTTTTGGTTTTGTTTCCTAAATAAATCTGCCATAATCTCACTTCCGTTGTCTAGTTTAGATCAAGTTAGAACTCAGGAAGGCAGAGATGAGTTTATAATAGTTGATGAGACCAGAAATTAGCTCAAGAAAGTCATTTTGAGATTAAGGAAAAAATTGACATTTGATGCTGGGTTTTTTAGACATATGGAAGAGGAAGAATATGGAGGGAAAGTTATATGAAAAAGGCAAGATAGACCAAATGTAGTTGATGATTGTGGCAGACAGAGAGGGAGAGCTACAAAGTACTCGTTTGGGAAGATGACCAGACAGGATGACCTGGGGACCCCAGGGGAAATGCATGAACACTTGCGGTGTCCCAGCACATGACAGACCCTATTGGGTCATGGGTTATTGCATCCATCAGCCACCCTGTGAGGGATGGGTTCATGATATCCATTTGAAGAAACAGGATCAGAAAGGTTTGGGGTCCCAAATCTCTCAGCTAATAAGTAGCAGAATCTATTTTCAAACCCAGGCCTTAGTCCTCTAAGCTTAAGCCTCATTCCAAGCAGCCAAAGCTTCCCCCTGAGCACTCTGTTGTGGTAATGCACTTATCAAATTGATAAACAGTAGCCTAGAGTCTTGCCACTCAGAGCATATTGTAGGGACCATTAACATCAGTATCACTTGGAAGCATAATCTTGGGCCCCACTCCAGAATTACTGAGCCAGAATCTGCATTTTAGCAGATTCCCTTGACTATTGACATGCATCTTAAAGTTTGAGATGCATTCACTTACACAGAACATCAAATTCAACTCAGCACCACCCCTTTGGGAGAATTTCAAGAATGCTCTACAACTGAAAAGCCTGTAAATATTGAGAAGCTACCTTCACCTGGTCCCTGGAAAATTGCCTATGGGACCTCTTTAATCATTTCATCCTTGTTCTCTGCATATCAAGTAGTTCATATAGTGAACAGAGTAAAAGTCAAAGGCTGCACTTACTCCAGTTTGGCATGGAGTGGGCCAATGCTTTGCAACAGCAGCCACCAAAAAAGGTAATTTTCCATACAAGCTCATTTCTCTCCTCCCTGTCCAAACACATATGACAGCCAATTTTATCCCCATCTCTACTGCTTAACCCTCAAAAAACAACCCCTCACAAGCTGTGCATGTTGTGTGGTAGGGACGGGAAAGTGTTTGCTTTGGAAACTCTCCCTGTGTTTCTATGCACTACTGGGGTTTAGGTCGTTAAGACCCGGAAGATGGAGAACTTCATTCCAGTGTGGTCCCTCCCACTCACTCAAGATGCAGCTGGTTCTGAGCAACTGGAAGCAGGGAGCTCTCCAGGCCTCCGAGTTCTGTCATCAACTACCCAATGGCCTTGAGAAAGTCACTTGGCCTTTCTGTGACTCAATCACCTCATCTGTAAAATGGGCCTCACCTAGTTCACAGGGACACTAGGAGAATTAATTAGTGTTTGCAAAGCTTTGAGATTCCCTAGATGAAAGTGGCTATATAAGTGCAAATGATTATCATTATCATCATCATCATTATTATTATTATATAAAGTATGGATAACAGATTAAGCATGGGATTATATGTCAGCCTGCTAGGGAAGGGTGATTTCTGGATAAACAAAAACTGTCGTGGACTGTTATTATCTACCTTCCTTTCCCATGTCTGATCGGGAATGCATCATCATGCTTGCTGGGCTAATAATGCAAAAAGAAGTCTTCCTTAGTTCAGTGGTAATGAATTCGGACGAGGTAGTAATGACTAAAGGTTAGGAAATCTCTCAAACTATGTATCTCCAGGATGGAGCAGATCCTGTGACCCATTTGAACTGTAATCACCTGGTGAATAGGTCTGGAGACAATTCTGAACCTAGCCTACCACCAAACCAAATTACCAAATCAGTCCAATTAAAAGCCTGCATTTTCTTTGCAAACGTACTATAAATGAAAGTCTAAATAAATGCTGAGTGAATTTTAAATCTCCCCCAGATGATCTCACCACACAACAAAGTTAAGGAAGTCTGTGAGGGATTAAGGTCACTTCTGTTCACCCTGAGCAAAACTGAATCAGCTTCCCAGCACATGTTCGGCCTTTCACGCTGCTCCAGCCCAGTGCACTGGTGCGTGTGTGTACGTGTGTGTGCGACGGGGCTGGAAGTTCCAGATGCCAGCCAGGCGGTGATGCCACATAAGGAAACCAGAATTTGGGGGGGAATAGCTACATAAAGAGCACTTAGAGTCCCGCACTCCAACAAGCAGCAAGGGGTCTGTGAGCTCCCTGTAATAGCCTGAAGGCTTTTATGTATATGTGAGTTTTTCCAAGGAGAAGATTCACACAGCTTTCAGAGATTTTTCAACAGACTGTGCGACCTAAAAGGATTAAGATCCAAATGTTTTCCTCCCCCTTAATTTCGCCGTTGCTGGACGCACACCACTTCGGATCCCCTGAAGCGCCAGTTCGCACTGCGGCCTGGTGTGGAGGCGATAACCGCACCCGATGCCATGGTTTTCCCAACAATTCCTTTCCTACGCTGATCATTTTTAGGAATATGCTTGATAACGTCAACACGAACCCCAAAACCTGAGTCTGGTTCTGATTTTATGTGCAGTTAGGGATATTTTGTTATTCCAAACCTTTCTTCATTTGGAATAACATTTGTGCTCTGCTGTCCAAGTTTTTGACTAAACTTCCAATGTTTATGCTGTTCATTTAACTGCCCTCTCTCTGCATTAAAATGATGAGACTATGATTGAAATTCGGTGGAAAGGGAACTCAGTCTGAGGAGGTATGAATCTTTATTTCATTTCAGATAAGCTCCTGGAAAAATGTACATATTTTCCAACGCCATCAATCAGAATTCTCTTGGCAGCTGAGCAATCCCACAGACCCCAGTTCCCTTACGTGATTTATGAGAACTTCACTTTCCAATAAAGTGAGGAGTACCTGGAGAATAGCTTCTCACCCAGCAGTTTTTAATTGTAGCTTCCAAGCTTAGCCAAGAATCAGAAACAAGCACAATGGATGCAAAAATTCAAGATGTGAAAGAAGAGATGAAACAAATTCCATTTCAAGGCAGAATATTCTCTTTAAATCACTTTTTAGCCCAATGACACTGCATGTTTTTACTGATGTAAATACTAATTCAAATGCTGGTTTAGAGCATAATTCAGAGAGGGTCATGGCAGCACTGGGAAGAGTAAGGATTCTTGTTTCTTATACAAAAGAACATTGGCCTGGGAGCTAGGGAGCCTGAGTCCTGGGCCGTCACTTGCTTCCTGTATGAACTGTCAACTTTCTTTTTTGAAAATTGAGGAGGGTCTACTAGACATCTCCAGCTCCAAATTCTGTACCCATGGAACTCCAGACAAATACTCTGAAGACTATTTAAGAGTGTCCTGTTCAGGTTTCTGATGTCCCTGGCTCCACAAAGAAACCTTTATTAAAAAGCTGGTTTAGGCTGGGAGCTTAGCCTAGCGCAAGGTATTCACGATAGAGAAGGCAATATCCCTGCACTCAAAGAACTCCTGATCTAACAGTTTGCCATTAGTATAACACTATAGCATTAAACTAGCTGAATCATCAAAGCTCCATGGGCACACAGTGGGAGAAAACAAGGCAGGGGCATTTGAAACAAAGGAGACAACATTTCACACTCCCAACGGCGTGGGAGCATGAAATGCCTGATTAGATTGGGACACAGAATGAGCCCAGGACCCTGCCTCCTTATCTACCCTAGTGAACCACGCCAGGCAATCTGAAAGGAAATACCAAAGTCTCCTGATCTCTCTCTCCCTGTAGCTAATCTGTCCTTACTTCCTTTATTTTGGACCTATCTTTGTGCCCTCTATGTCTAGAGCCAAGCAAAAGGCAGTTCCACCCAAGAGAGAAGGACCTACTGAACGCTCTTCAAGTTCACCATTACTTATCATCTCTTTACTCCCTCCATGTCACCTGTTCTGTGGGGCTGGTTCCATCAGGAGTAAGTGTGGGTGGAAGACTGGGGCTGTCTTTGACCCTTTCTGCTACAGGGTGAAGAATTATTTCACTTCCACTGTATTTCCTATTCAAATGCATTCACTTCTTTTCCCACTGTTTAACTTGACTGGCATTTCTTAAATAGCTCCTCGCTCCTCTTTCCATATCTTCTCATAAAATAGTAACCAGATGTCTTTTCTGGAGGTGTAGAGTGAGAAGGCAGAGTGTCCGTGCAAAGCACATTCCCACAAGTATCATTGACAACATTAAAAGGGCTTAATGTTGGTATTAAATAATTCTTTCATTCCATCTCCCTTGGGACTAAGGAAACAGTACTGGTAGGCAACTAAACCAACAGTACAAAATTCAGGATTCGCACTCAGATCTTCTTTTTTAAGACTCATACTGAGGTACTACATTAACTCATTAGTACCAAATTAGCAAGCAACTACAACAATCTACAATTCATATGCTATTGGTTAAAGTAAAATTTCCCAGTAGTATTGGATCAAATAACAGATATACCCCCCAAAAGACCTTTGTAATCAAATAATTTGGTGATTAAGAAGTTAATCTCCCACCTTGGCTGGTGAGGCTCAGTGGACTGAGCGCCAGCTTGCAAACCAAAGGGTTGCCAGTTCGATTCCCAGTTGGGGCACATGCCTGGGTTGCAGGCAGAGTCCCTGTTGGGGGTTCACGAGAGGCAACCACACATTGATGTTTCTCTCCCTCTCTTTCTCCCTCCCTCCCCCTCTGTCTAAAAATAAATAAATAAAATCTTTTTAAAAAGTTAGTCTCCCTGTTTGGAGTCCTCAGAGCTCTTAATGTGCTAATTTGGTTTGTAAATCTTTAAGAAAGGCTGTTCCAAATCTATTAGACCCTTTATTCCCAATGCAGGTATGGATCACCCTATGGGACGTATAAAAATATACATTGCCAAGCCTCACTCCCAGGTCACGAGAGTTGAGAGCAGCCATGGAGCCTGTATGTGAAGAAGACATCCCGAGTGTCTCCGATGCAGACGGCCTACACGTTAAGCAGCTCTGACCCCGGCTGTTTCCCTAACAAGGCCCTTCAGAACAGAGTTTGGGAAATGCTGATGCTGGCGTAGGGAGTTAACACCAGGACAGTCAGAAAAGGGTGGGGCGGGGAGCGGGGAGATGACGAGATTGGCTCCACTACACCATGGCTCTCATTCACACGAATTTGAGTACAATTTTGTTACAGCTGCAAGATAATGAAACGGCCTCATCAATGAAAAGGGGCAACTTAGCGATAGACTTGAGAGGGGGGCAGCCAGCCATCGACAAGCAGACCCCAAGGAGGGGAAAGGAGACAACTGTACTTGAACAATAGAAAAATGTGGGAAAAATAATAAAGAAAAATGAATTCTAGCAAGGCTAATAGTACTAGTGTCATGGTTTTTATTTCCTTTATATATGGTCATCCAAATCAAAACAGGCTTTCTGCAACACGTTTTTAAAACCAGAGAAAGAATAAAATACTGTATTGGGGGGTGGTAAATTTACACTATCTCAGCACTTGGCTAAACATCAGGTTTGGTCTCAACGTTTTTGTGGGCATCGACAGTTAACTGCTAACACCTCTGAGTGATCCAGAGCCAAGTACCAGAAAGTAAACACAGCAATGGGATTTCAATTCTTTTGAATCAACAATATGTGAAATGGGTCATAGCTGTATTGAGCCAGGAATAAAGTGGTAAATACGCACTGGAGCAGTGTCAAATTGGAGAATATTCCTATTACTTCAGTAGGACCTGCTCCAGACTCACTCGCTAATTAAGAAACAGTACCTTAGGGTACACAGTCATAGGCAGCACTTTGGCAAAATGAAACCAATATTTCAAAGAGGGGAAGTGCAGTGTGTTTAAAATGCAGAATAACTATGGTCTAACTGGGCTTCTGGAGACAGTGCTGTGACTGAGCATTGGTAATGCTCATTGTCTGAGGATAATTAAAACTAGGTTTTAAAAATTCTTTTGAAGTTAGTCAACTTAAAATAAACACAATATTTCTTTTTTAAAAAGGAGAAAAGCCCTGACCCGCGTGGCTCAGTTGCTTGGGTGTCATCCCAGGAAAGGTAAGGTCACCAGTTCAATTCCCGGTCAGGGCACAGGCAGGTTCATCCCCAGGCAGGCCGGGGTGTATGTGAGAGGCAACCAGTTGACGCTTCTCTCTCACATCGATGCTTCTCTCCATCTGGCTCCTCTCTCTAAGAATAAATAAATGAAATCTTTAAAAAGGAGAAAATTGTAAAATAACTGAAATAATTAAGGTAAGTTATTCCATCTACCTATGGCTTAAAATTCAGAAAGACCTTTAATGCTAACCTTACACCAGATTGAAGGTTTGAGTAAGAACAATATTTTGAACTCACTAGGCAATATTTTTTTATTTGACTTACTTTCAAAGACAGTAACTATGACATTCAAATATTTAGCTGTGGAATTCCCATTTTTCACATAATTTTAGAGTCATGTATTATCAAAGCTGTAAGGAGTCTCTGTATTATCGGAAGACTTTCATTCATAAATTATAGACACCCAACGTGGTTTAAGCCAGTTTCTTATCTGACTACAATAGCTAATGTTTACATGACATTAAGAATCTTTTCTCTCTGAACTGCTCAGCTATGCTGTCGTTTTTGTTGGCAAGCTCTCCCCAAAGGACCAGAATGGCCCTTTGGCTACTTTAGAATTATATTGTACTGCCATAGCAACAAAGTAAAAAGCAAAAGGCCCTTTCCCAGTAGTTTCAGTGGTGTGATATAAAGTTTTAACTACTGGCTTTCCAGAAAAAAATTCCGGTTTGTAGCATTTGCCATTTTCCATTACATAAATATTCCCGCCATGGCCAATGTCAACCTGCCAACTCACCGTCACCAAACACGGAGTTGGGAAGAGATGTGCAGTAGTTCACTATATAGTATTTTTACCATGTAGATACGATACACATAAATAACCTCAAGAGCATAGGTGATGATAACATATAGTACAATATTTAGAAAGCTATGAGTTTTGAGTATAATTTTAATATACTACTTTTAATATAATTCAATTGTAAATCCATACAGTCTAGTGTTTAATGATGGCTATGTTTAACATCAGATTTGCAAAATTCCTAGAAATGAATACTGGCCCTTGCATGCCAATACAAGCCAGCATACCAGGAGTCCCATCAGAAATTCAGAAGGAAAGTTCACAGGAGCCTGACTTGGGTCAAATGCCCATTTGTAGAGCCATCTCTGAACCCAAGGGAAAGCGGTGTCCTGACTGACCAAGGCTGGTTGTGTGCCTGGGGTTGCATTTCCCCAGCCTACTAGAAGCGTGTAGGCTGGGGAAACAGTCCACGGTGGTGGGAAAGAGTGGTTCTTTCATAGAGAATGAGAGAAATAGGCTGGGCCAGCCAAACAGCAGACATCCATTTTAATAGATGAAATACTGCACATGTAGATAACTAGCATAAGCATAGAATTTACGACACACTTTGAGAGTAAAAGAAAATGCTATTAATTACGCTAAAACTATAAATAAGGAATCTAAGGCCCAGGCAGGAAAACAGGCTGGATGAGAGTCACACACACACCACGTGTGGCCAGAGCCTCAGCCAGCCCACCCCACAGACCCCCACGGCAGCAGCATGCCTCCCTCCCCAGCCCCCAACCTTGGGGCGGTCGTCAAACAGAAATTCCCAAGACATGAAGGATCAGAATGTACTGAGTAATCACAACTATCACTTCAAATTTTCTTCTTAAAATTACGTCGACTTCTTCATACATTTCAAAGTTCCTTATCCAGTGTTTCAGCTCACTACATATTACTGGTGGGACTACAGAATATTGAGAATAATTTAACAAAAGCCTTAAAATCTGATACAGCCTTTGTCCCCAAAATTTAACTTCTACAAACTAGAAGTGCTCCTGTTTCCCATCTAAAGGATAAATTCAAGCAGCCATGGGCTTTTAAGAATCCAGCAAAAGCTTCTCTGAGGTTTGAGAGACTCTACTAATACAGTTAATAAAAGAGTCAAAGAATCTAATTTTGAGATTCATTTAACCAGAGGAAATTGAAAGAATAAAATTAACTAAAGGATATGAAACAGGGAGAATATTATGGTATATGAATTTCATGAACATCATTTAAAGGGAAGTTTATGAATACAATTTTTTAAAACACACACACACACACACATTTCTTTTGCAAGTTAAAATGAATTTTTAGGTTATCCAGACTCATCTAATTGAAGATAAAATATTCCTCCAACAACACACAGGGCAAGGAGCCCCGAAGGTAGAAATTCATTCCCCCAAAATGTATTTATTTTGCAGTTAAATAGTAAGTGAAGGTGTAAAAGAAGAAATAAGGATGCTTCTGCCGAAATGTTTGCTTCAGGGCCCAGATTTTACAGTTACACCTATTGCGTCAGAAAGAGGATCATACTTGACCACCAGAAAAGTGGGTTTGGTGTGGGTCCTGGCTCTGCCACCTACTGGCTCTACTACCTTGGAAAAATAACTTTACCTCTCGAAATATCAAGTTTTTATCTTAAAATAGAGACACAATTGTAACAATGATACAGTTGCAAGCACAATGGTTGGTATCAACTGGATATCTAATAAATATTTGTTCAATCAGTTCAAGGAGTCTGTGAGATTACTTTGCAAACTGTGCAGATAATAGTACTACCTACTGCTACTAAAGTAACAGCTGCCAGCCTGATAACGTGTGTCGCTCGTGTTTTTGTGTTTTTCCCCACACGCGGGTGCGCACACACAAATGCAAGCACCGTAAAAGCAGGAATTTTTGTGCTTTCTGGTTTTGTTTCCCAGTTGCGTCCCTCTTTTGGGATTTAAAACAAGGACCTCAGAACAGAGAAATGAAAATGACTATGGAAAGTTTTATGATTCAGGCTGTCTCTTCTCCTATAATCTTGATAAACCAGACTAATTTATCTATGGCAGAAAAAGCTCTTGGCTCTGAATTACCAATGCCTTAACATGGTAAATTCCATTTTTTCTTAATAGGAATTCTGTTCCAGTCTCAGTAGGATGTGTTTGATCTGCACCCGTACATGTCTTGGGAGGAGAAAATGAGGGAAGGTTTATGGTAAACCGACTCACTATATGTTACGGTAGGAAGATGATCTCCTCTCTCCTTGAGCATAAGAACCATGAGGGCAAGGAGTTTCTCCAGCACCTACTGAGGAGCCTGTAACAGACTCTCCTTCAATAAATAGTTGTGAAAAAGTAACACTTGGCAACGAACTTCCCTCTGATTAGAATTCAGAATACAAAGCTGTTCCTGGGCAGTAG
>PVKM010011373.1:0-33352 GCA_004027735.1 Carollia perspicillata
CTCTGTCTAAAATAAATAAATAAAATCTAAAAAAAACGATTTTGACAGAGATCAACCATAGTCACATAAGTTTTATTACGTAAATTGTTGTAATTTTTCTATTTTATTATTAGTTATTCTTGTTAATCTCTTACTATGCCTAGTTTATAAATTACACTTTATCATAGGCATGCATGTATAGGAAAACACAGTATAGATTGGGTTTGATACTATCCACAGTTTCAGCCATCCATGGGGTTCTTGAAACATCTTCCCTGTAGATAAGGAGGGAGTACTATCTATGATTAAAAGGGGGAGGATGGGCATTCTGTTTTGATTGAAAAAGTCAACAAACTGGCCCATAAAGGATGGTCAGGATTTAATTGTATTAGGCAATAATGAGGTGAGAAAGTAGGGTTGAATAAATAGGACATAAATAAATAAATGAAGAGTTGAAATTACATGGGTATGGAGGGGTCAGCTTATGGAGAGCCATTTTGGCTCTTTCTTGGAAAAATTTGGAATGGGGAGTTGACATTAGGAGGGCTTGAACTGATGCTGAAAATAGAAGCAGGTGGTTGTTTGCATTGCTATGAGACAAATGGTGAAGGCCCTTCAAGAGCAAAAGCAGAGGAAAAAACACGTGATAATACAGCACAGCAAGTTTTAGGAGTCTCAAGTAGTTAAAAATAAATAATGCAGTGTAAAGAAATAGTGGTAAAGTAGCAGTGGGTGTGGGAAGAGGTGAAAACAAAGGCTGACCATGGATGTTAAAGAGATTGGACAGTGTGTCATACAGGCTGTAGGATCTATTTAATGATTTGAAGCCCAAGACCAACATTAAATTTTCATTTTAGAAAAGTCACTTTCAGTATTAGTGTGCAGGGTGGATTACAGAAAAGAAAATGGACGTTAAGATCCTCGTTAGGATGCTGTTTACAATTATCCACCTGAGAGAGGTCACGCAGTCCTGAAGTAAGGTAGTAGCAGTGGGGATAGAGAAGTTCCAGGCCCAGTGTAGGGACTTTAATATTAACTTTGTTCCCTGGGCTTATATTTAGAATATTATGTAACTGTCCCCACTACTATTTGGTTTTTATTTCCTTTAACAAGAATTTGAAAATTGGTCCTCTCTGAAAATGGGTACAAAGTTGGTGTTTTTACATTTGTAGTGAGGGGTTTCTTGGTATTTGAGCTTGCTCTTACTAAAGACATTTCAAAGTTGGTTCCTATTATTATGGGACCATTGCAAACCCCTTCCTTTTTATACATAATTTTTAAAGATAAAAGACTGCTAAAAGTGATACATTTTCATTTTCCCCTCAAATTGCTATTATCTAAATAATGACTAAATTGCATGCTTTTTTTACTTAATTCTTCTTTCTCCTTTGATAGTTCCGAAAGTGTTTATTTTCAGTGTACTTGCTATACAGTTATATCTTCCTGCCTTATCACTTCCTGTTTAAGTTATTGTTATATAATTCTTCTTCCTGTATTTCTCCTCTTGTTCACTTTCTTCTAATTCTGCACATTCTAATGAAATTTAATGTCAAGCTCAATTTATTAACCACCTGTCTCTTGTCTTTTCCTTTTTGCAGATCTTTAAAGGCAAGAATGATATTCTTTGCTACTTTTCCTTCATATATAGTGAATTATACAGTGCTAGCACTTTTATATGACGTTTCTTGAAATTCTAGTCACCTTTACAGTGATATTTAACTGGACTTTTTATTGTTTCTTAATGATCCATAGATCATTGAAAAGTGGTGTTAGAATTAAACTTATATTTGCAAACAGTAAAATGGAAATGAAGAGTGGTTTGTCTGTCACAGCAGGTGTGTGAAAGCTAAAAAACTGGAGATTTAATTCATGTCCTCAGTTCCATATACTGAGCCAGTTATGTTGGCCCTATTTACCGCTCCAGCAATGAATTATATTATCTTAAATCCTGTCGTTGTTTTTTTGTTTTTGTTTTTGTTTTTTTACTGTTGTTGGTGCTGTAGCTTTTCGTTTTTGGAAATATAATGGTCCTCTCAGGGATGTCTGCTTTCACCACTCTTATTCAACATAGTACTGTAAGTCCTAGCCACAGCAATCAGACAGGAAGATGAAATAAAAGGCATCCAAAATGGAAAGGAAGAAGTAAAACTGTCATTGCTTGCAGGTGACATAATATGATATATAGGGAACCCTACAGATTCCACATAAACAAATACTAAACCTGGTAAATGAATTTGGCAAAGTACCAGGATACAAAGTAAATGTCCAGAAATCAGTTGCATTTTTATATACCACTAATTAGCTATGAGAAAGGGAAACTAAGAAAAGCATCCCATTCACAATTGCTTCAAAAAATACATAGCAATATATTTAACCAAGGATGTAAAAGACCTGTACGTGGAAAATTATAAGGCACTGAAGAAGATACAAGTAGAAGCCTATACTTATGTTCATGGATAGGAAGAATTAACATCATTTAAATGTTCATACTACACAAAACAATCTATAAAGTTACCAATTCCTATAAAGTTACCAATGACATATTTCATAGCACAAGAACAAATATTCTAAAATTTTATATGGAACCACAAAAGATCCCAAATAGCCACTGCAGTCTTAAAAAAGAGAAAAGTTGGATGAACCACGTTTCCTGATATCAAACTACACTACAAAACCATATTAATAAAAACCACATGATACTAGTATGTAAACAGACATATATATCAGTGGAATAGAACAGAGAGCCCACACCTCTCTGGTTATTTAATATTTGACAAAGGAGGCAAAAGCTTACAATGGGGTATAGATAGTCTATTCAATAAATAGTGTTGGGAATATTGGGACAGATAGATGCAAAAAAATTGAAACTAGACCATCTTATTACACCACGCACAAGAATAAACTCAAAGTGGATTAAAGATTTAAATGTTAGACTTGAAACATAAACATCCCAGAAGAAAACGCAGCAAAACCTTGGACATTTCCTGTAGCAGTACTTTTTCTGATATAACTGTGTGGGCAAGGGAAACAGGAAACAATAAGCAAATGGGACTACATCAAACTAAAATGTTATTACATAGCGAAGGAAATCATTGTCAAAATGAAAAGTCAGCCCACTGAATGGGAGAATATATTCACCAATGATAGATCTGATAAGGGGTTAATATCCAAAATTGATTTAAAAACTTACATTGCTAAACACCAAAAAATAGAAACAATCCAATTAAAAAGGAGGGATTTTTAAATAAATAGACACTTCTTCAAAGAGGACATACAGATGGCCAATAGACATGAAAAGATGCCCAGTGTCAATAATCATCAGAGGGATACAAATGAAAACCACAATGAAGTATCACCTTACACCAGTCAGAATGGCTATCATCAATAAATCAACAAACAAGTGTTGGCAAGGATGTTGATAAAAGGGAACCTTAGTGCACTGTTGGTGGGAAGGTAGACTGGTGCAGCCAGTGTGGAAAGCAGTATGGAGTTACCTCAAAAAGTTAAAAATGAAATTGCCTTATGACCCAGCAATTCTGCTTCTGGGAACATATACAAAGAAACCCAAAACACTAATTCAAAAGAATATATGCACCTCTATGTTCACAGCAGTGTTATTTACAATAGCCCACATTTGGAAGCAGCCCAAGTGTCCATCAGTAGATGCGTGGGTAAGAATGCCATGTGGTACATATACACAATGGAATACTGCTTAGCCATAAAAACGAAGGATATCTTAACCTCTTGCAAGACCATGGATGGATCTGGGAACCATTATGCTAAGTGAAATAAGCCAGTCAGAGAAAGACAAGTGTCGTATGATTTCACTTACATGTGGAATCTAATGAAGAAAATAGAAACAGATTCATTGATAGAGAACAGACTGACAGCTGTCAGAAGGGAGGGGGGTTGTGGTGCTGAGTGAAAAAGGTGAAGGGATTAAGCAAAAAATAAAACACACAGACACAATAGTATGGTGATGACCAGAGCAAAAGGAGGTTGGGGGGAAGGTAAAGGGGATAAATGGTGATGGAAGGAGACATGAGTTAGGGTGGTGAACATACAGAATTGTACAACTGAAACCATGTTATTTTATTAATCAGTGTCACCCTAATACATTCAATTAAAGATATAAGAAAAATAAAATATCTTTATATTCTCATAAAGATAAACATAAAAATACTTTATATTTGTAATATATAAAATTATATATCGTGTAATTTATACTATATAATGGATTATATATTGACTCATAATTATACTAAATTTGATTTATCATTAAATTTAATAATACATTTATTATTTAAAGAATTTAAATTTACAATTTAAAGTCTTGTGATCCTATTTCTTAGTATAGATTTTAAGGTCTCTCAGATCATGTCTATGAAGAGTCTGTGCATGTATTTAGTTGTTCAGGGCAATAATGTTGCTCAGTTGTTTTGAGACTTTAACATGACCTAAACTTATGAACAGGTTTGACACAAGTTTATAGTGATAGAGATTTGTTGAGTGATTCTTAACTGTTTTTCAAATATTAAGGTAATATCTAACCAAACCTCTGTTAATGTTTATGTAAATTATGTTAGGGAAAGTATCTTTTCTAGTAATAAATTTATGAATTACACAGATATCAGAGATGAAAATGTTGGTCAAGGTTGTGCTTCATAATATGATTGAGTTTATTGCTTAAGCTCTGTACCCTTCTATTAAGAAAACAAAAGTCAGTAAAACAACATAGAAATATTTTTACACTTCCTTTTTGTAGCACTGTACTACATGTGTTTTTTTTTAAACATGGACTCTGTGTTGCTAATTACAGGAAGAACAAATGGGGATTTAAACTAAAGTAACCAAAGTGAGGTTTTAGGTTTGCTTTCTGCCCCCTGATGTTGTGTCTGCACAATTTTCTCCCTTTGTCTTTAGTCATTTATTCAAGTTTTAATACCCCAAAGCATAACTTACTCAACAGAGATGTTATTGTGCAGTTTTATTAGCCAGCAGATGGTAGTGCAAGGTTGAACATTACAGAGAAATATACTCCATTAAGGTAATTTGATGTGAAGTAGAAAATAGCTAGTCAAGGCATTTCAAGAACTTGCATACATTTAGTTTGGTGAAAAAGAGGTTCTAAAGGACCCATTAAATTGTGGGATAAGTATTAGTAACCTACAGCATAGTAACCACATGGTGGCATATGAACCCAATTTTTGTTAGTGTTGACATGTACCTCTGAGGAGCCATGCTCATAATTGAAGTATGTATGAGATTGAATGTCATTGTCTCCTACTTCTTTGTGTCTTAAAACAAATTTCTGTGTTTGTATTTGCTGGCATAAAAATAATTATATGAATAGGAATAGATCACCAGAAATCATAGTAAATTCTAGAGAAGTTGTTTTACTTCTACCATTTCTGTGTAGGTAACAAAAAGTCTCCCATTCAGTGATTGCTGGAGTGGTTGATGCCAAGGAAAAAGAGCAAATGGTTTAAGCTGTGCTCCTTTCCCAGGTAACCTACCAACCACCCTATTTTAGGGCATAATCTTAGGCAAGCCACATAAGCTTTCCAAGCCTCACTTCCCTTAATGAGATGAGAGTGGGACTTACCTCACAGGAGGTAATCCATGTAAAGTACAGTGCCTAGCGGATAGTAAGGGTTCATATGTTAGCTGTTATTTTCCTTCCATACTTATTATTAACATTGTCATTATACTCAGTGTATTTCTACGAAGCCAGTATAGACTTAAATTTCACAAGAGTGATATGAGATCCTGATCCTTAGCAGAGGATTAAGCTTGGCATCACAGATCACTAGAAGACTAAAAATCATTTAGGGGGCAGAGGCAGTAATATCAGGTAGGTTCCAGAAGAGGGAGGCATTTGAAGCTTAAATTCTTTTAGAGATCAATTATAATCAAGAAGGAATATAATAATATTTAATTACTAGATATAGATAAATCACTTTGAATGATGTTAGCATGCATTTGACCATCAAATATTACCCTTTCTAGCCTTTAGGGATTTTTTTCCTTAAATAATTGTACAAGTTTAGAAGAATTGTCTACCTTATAGCCAGTTGATACCTCTGTAGTAATGTTTAAAAATGAAGGAGTGCTTCTAGTGTACCTCCACAAACTACAAAATAAATACTTGTTAATAGACTGACCATGCTTTCTTTAAATTGCTGCTCTGTATCTTATTTTGATTGTATCAAAACTAAGAAAAACTATTAAGGAGAGAAAGTCACCAAGTATTACAGGAAAAACATTTGGGTTAAAGAGACGATGATGCAAGCAATGCTCCTCAATGTCAGCCTCCCAATCCCTGGCGTGTTCTTGCAAATCACTGCTAATGGAAACGTCAATATATATGAGGCTTCCTTGCTGTCAGAGTTAGGGGTGGAATGCAAGATTTCATTAGGGAGCATTTGGGGTAGACTTCAGGAAATATTTCCTTATTTTTAACTTCCATTGAATTTATTGAGGTAACATTGGTTAATAAAATTACATAAGTTTCAGGTGTATAATTCTACAACACATCATCTGTATATTGTACTAGGTGTTTACTACCTCAACTCAAGCCCCCTTACATCACCATTTATCCCCACTCTACCGTCTTCTACCTCCCTCACCCTTTCCCTGTGGTCACCATACTGTTTGCATGTGTCTGAGATTTTGGGTGTTTGTTTTTTTTTTTACTTAATCCCTTCATCTTTCCACCCAGCCGTGCAATACTCTCTCCCCTCTGACAGCTCTCAAGTCTGTTTTCTATGAGCCTGTTTTTATTTTGTTTGTTAGTTTATTTTGTTCATTATATTCCACATATGAATGAGATCATACGGTATTTGTCTTTCTCTGACTGGCCTATTTCACTTATGTTAAAGCTCTCCAGGTCCATCCATGCTGTCACAAAAGGTAAGATTTCCTTCTTCTTTGTAGATGAGCAAAGTAGCTGCCAGTAATAGTAAGATTTCCCTCCTTTTAACAACCACGTATTATTCCATTGTGTAAATGTACCACAGCTTCTTTATCCACTCATCTATTGATGGGCACTTGGACTGCTTCCAAATCTTGGCTGTCGTAATCATGCTGCAATGAGCATAGGGGTGCAGATATTTTATTTATGTTTTTTAATTTTAAAGTTGATTTTAGAGAGACAGTAAGAGGGGGAGAGAGAGAAAGATGGGCAGGATGCGGGAGAGAGAAAGAGAAGTTGATTTGTTGCATCTCTTGATGCATTCATTGGTTGGTTCTTTCATGTGCCTTGACTGGATATCAAACCTTGGTGTATCGAGATGACTCTGACCAGCTGAGCTACCTGGCCAAAGCAGCAGTAAATACATTCTCTCAAATTAGTATTTTGGGTTTCTTCGGATATATTCCCAGAAGTGGGACTGGTGGGTCATAATGCAGTTCCATTTTTAAATTTTTGAGGAAACTCCATACTGTTTTTCACCATGGCTACACCAGTGTGCATTCCCACCATCAGTGCTCAAGTGTTCCTCTTTCTCCACAGCCTTGCCAGCAGTTGTTGTTTGTTGATTTATTGATGGTAGCCATTTTGACAGGTATGAGATAGTATCTTATTGTGGTTTTCATTTGTATTTCTCTGATGATTAGTGATGTTGGGCATTTTTTCATGTCTATACATCCTTTTTTATGGTTGCTGTGTTTTGTTTTCATGCTGCTGAGCATCCTTATAACCATTACTTTGAACTCTGGTTCTGATCAATTGCTTGCCTCCATTTCCTTTAGCTCTTTTACTGAAGATTTCTCCTGTTTTTTCATTTGTGGCATGTTTGTCTGCCAGTTTTGGCTGCCCCTGTATGTTTGTTTCTATGTATTAGATCTGCTTTGACTCCCAGTCTTGGTGGGGTGGTTTTATGTAGTAGGTGTCCTGTGGAGTCCAGTGGTGCAGTCTCCTTGGTCACCTGAGCTGAGTGCTCCAGAAATGTCCCTTGTGTGTAGGTTATGTGGGCCCTCCTGTTGTAATGCAGTCTTGATTGCTCTTGTCCCATTCGTAGGTGGAATCAGCCCTCAGGCTGGCTGACTGTGAGGCTCAACCCAGACCACAGCATGTGAGCTGCTGTGCGGGTGCTGACCACACAAAGTGGAATTCGCCTCTGCAGGTTCTGGTGTGTGCCAGCATCTCCCTCTGGATATGCCATCTGTGAAGCTCATTGGATCCAGCTCTGATAGTTTTTGTAACTGGACACTGGGTGTTTTGGTTTTGTGGCCTCTTCGGAGGGACTGTGGTGCAGAAAAATGTCACACACTGCCTGTGACTGGCCCTGGGCAACCTGTTTGGAGCTACAAGCGTTCCACAGTTTGTGGCTCCCTCTGCTGGGCCTGGATGCCTGTGGGAAGGACTATCCTGTGCACCAGGGCTGGCTTTTACCAGCACCAGGCTCAGTACAGGTGCTGGGCTCAGTACAGGTCAGTGAAAGTCTCAATCACCTTGCAGACTGCCTCTTCCTGCCTCTGCCTGTTATGCTTAGTCACTGAAAGAGCTTCTGGTGGTACTGGAGTTGTAGGAGGTGTGTTGTCAGTCACCAGGTCAGAGCAGGTGGTGTTCTGCAGCATGATACAGATTCAGTCTCAGTGCTAGTGCTTGGTCTGAGGCCACTCAGCAAATGTCCCTGGGTATACCAAGTCTATGTGCCACTTGCTGGTTGCTTGCACATTTGTTTTGGAGTGGGGTTTCAATGAATCATCAGGGCTCATCCAACAGAGTATATCAGGCCCAAAGAGACCAAATTTAGTTGTGTTAAAGCCAGGGCTTTCCTCTGGTGGGGCATGTGTGGGAAAAATCCCCGTCTTAGTGCCACACAAGTCAGTTTGTCCCAGATTGCACCAGGAAGAGATGGAGCTCAGCAGGGTCGGGCCTTCATGAGTTGGGAGGATAGGGTAGTACATCTCCTGTAACGGAGAGGTGCTAGTTAGATGACTGGGAATGTGGGGGGCTATGGCCCCCTTCCCAGAGCCACACAACTCAGTCTGTCCCAGATTTTGTGTGGACCTTGGCAGGGCAGAGCTACTAGGAGTCAGGTGGGTGGGACTAGCAGAGCTCCCATGAGAGGGAAGCTCCATTCAGGTTCACAGGAAAGTCAGGGTAATGGCCCCTGCCCAGAAGCCACACAACTCAATCACTGAGAATCCCTAAGTCAGTGGAGACCTCTACATCCTGCCCAAGGAAGCTAATTCCTCAGCAGAGTGTAAGTTCTGCTGTGTGTGTGTGTGAGAAGGAATCTTTAGGGTGGGCTCTCACTTTTCCCCAAGATGATGTAACCCGGAGGGGAGTGCTTCACCCAAGGTAGGTGGCGTCTGTAGTGTGGGACAGTGACTCAGCATAGGGATCCTGATGGCTGTTCCTTCAACTCTCTCCCCAGAGCCACAAACCCCAGACTCTCCTCACATAACTCTAGTCCACTCCACCCTCCCTCTGTTGGAGCCCAGAGTGAGTGGCTGGGAACAAAGTTTTGTGTGTTGGCCCTTTAGGAATGCACCTGTGTCTCTAGCAGACTCCTATCTCTCCTCAGTGAATAGAATCCCATCTTTCATAGCCAGAAGTTATCTGGGCTCCTCTTCCAGACTCTGGTGCTCTGGACTGTGGAGCCCAGCTTTCCGTTGAGACCCCAGCATCTCAGGGGTACCCCCACAGCTGAGATGTCCTTCTAGAATGTCAGTTGTGGCTCGTGTGAGCTTGGCAGCCTTTTTCATGTCTCTGCCCTACCTACCACTCTCAATGTGGCTTCTTCTGTAAATCCTTGGTTATGAGACTTCTGTTCAGCTAGATTTCAGATGGTTATTTTCTCTAATTTGGTTGTAATTCCACTTTGGTCCTGGGAGAGAAGGTGAGTATAACTACTTCACCAACATTTCTAGAAGTATCTCCTTTTGAAGTACTAAAAATGTCTGCTACTCAAGATCATGGAAATTCTGAAATTTGAAATACCAGATCTGTCTTTAGTAAATGCTCAACAAATTACTGAATTAAGTGCTGGGAACTTTTTGGCTTACTAGACAAATGAAAAGATGTATCTGTTCTCTCTAGATTATGAGCTTCCTACCAGTGTATGAGAGCAGGGAGTGTGTCATTGCATCTTCATCACTGTATCCCTGGCACCCAGAATAATACCTAGCCAGAGCAAGTATTTAATAAAAATGCGATATGTGGAAAAATAAATTTATGTCCTAAAGTTAAAAGCTGACCATTAAGCCAATGATTTACATGCCTTTAAGTAGCCTTTTTCCTTGTGTGTAGTCCTTGGACTAATCTGCAGCTTGGTAAAAATGCTGATTCCTGACCTCATCCATGATCTCCTGAATCAGGATCTGGGTGTGGGCCCTAGGAATCTATTTTTAACAGATCCCACCACTGTTGTGGGTTCAGGCTATGTAGTGGCATGACTTTCCTTTATAATCATTATCAGCTAAACGTTTGAATTTAACATAATAATGAACAGTAGCTAACACTGAGTGTTTCTTATGCCAGGCACTGTATTGAATCTTAATCTTTATAGTCACTTTACAAAGCCAGTGCAGTTTATTTGTATTTTATAGATGATGGAATTATGGCATGGGTAAGTGGTAGCACCTGCCTTGGATCTTTGTGCTGACATTAACACGTCATACGATTAAACCTTTGGAAGAAGTAAATTGAGACATTCTCCTTTAATATGACTTCACACTTTTTTATTTCCAACTGTCTCCACTGGTTTTATGTTGAGATATAATTGACATATGAGTACAACATAATCGTTCTACATATGTATATATTAATTACAAAGTGATCACCACAGTTAGCCTAGTTAACATCCAAAGTAGTATTGTCTCTATATTACATCACTGGAACTTATCTTTTTCTTACTATTATTCTCACACTAGGACATGCTCATAGATTTTAGAGAGAGGGGAAAGGAGGGACAGAGAAGTAGAGAAACATCAATTACTTGCTTCTCATACATGTCCCGACCAGGGACAGAACCCACAACGTAGGCATGTGCCCTGATCGGGAATCAAACCTGCAACTTTTTACTTGATGGGCTGATGCTCCAATTAACTGAGCTTGATTGGCCAGGGCCAGAACTTACTCATCTAATACCTGGAAGAATGTATCCTTTGACAAACATTTCTCCATTTCACAGATATACTCCCAGCTCCTGATAACCACAACTCTAATCTCTATTAGTTCATCTTTTCAAGATTCCAAATATAACTGAAAAGATAAGGTGTCTTTCTCAGTCAGACTTACTTCACTTAGCACAATATGTTCTGGGTCTGTCCATGTTGTTGGCTGCGTAATATTTCTGTGTGTATGTGTGTAATTTTTTTATCCATTCATCCATCAGTGGACACATAGCTTATTTCCCTGTCTCAGCTATTGTAAATAATGCTGTGGTAAATATGGGAGTGAAGATACCTTTTCAAGTTAATGTTTTCATTTATTTTGGGTAATACCCAGAAGTGGGTCTGTCCTTAGTTTTTCGAGGAGCCTACATCCTGTTTTTCCAGAGTGGGTGTACTGGTTTATATTCCCATTAGCAGTGCGCTAGGGTTCCATTTTCTTCACATCCTCACACTTCTTAATACTGTGGGTTCATGGAAAGGCATTTTCAGTGTTATTACAATATGTAATATTGCAGACTATAGATTGCATCATCTAGTCCCTGCAAAATCTTATGATGACGTAGCTGATCCCAGTCCTCCTTATTGATCTTTGATGCTGAACTTACTGTCCTTCAGCCCAGAGTCAGTATAGCATAGTGGTTAAAAGCAGGGGCCTTTGGGCAAGGCCATCTGGGTTTGAATATTGACCTAATTCAAGTTATTTGACTTATCTGTCCCTCGGGGTTTTTTGATGTATAATTCTGAAAAATTTATGTCTCTTCTTCTAAAATCTCACACTCTTTATTTTTATCTCCTTTTTAGACTGTTATTACTAAATGCTTGCCCTTCTGCTTTTAGCTTCCACATCTTTTAGCTTCTCTTTTACATTTCCTAGCCCTTTATCCTCTCCTACCACCTTCTGGAAGATTGCCTTGGTCTGAATTCCTAGCTCATTAAGTTGTTCTTCAGCAGTACCTCTGCCATTTATACTATACATTGAGTTATTTACTTCAGTGATTACTTTTATCCCTAATATTTTATTTTGACTCTTTTCAGATCATTTTTTGTTTTATATTGAAAATGTCTTCCCTTGTTTCCTTGAGTATACATGTCGTGCTTATTTTGAAGTTTTGGTACTGCATCTTTTTCAATAACTCTGCCTCGGATTGCATGTGGTGCCAGTTTGTTGTCACCCCAGGGATGTTGTGTGTGTGTGTCAGTTAAGTTCCTAGAATTCATGCGTTTCCCTTCTGTAGTTCATGCAGGTTGGTTGTGGGGGAGGGGGCCAGCAGCCCATGCTGATTCATGGTCTTCGAAATCTCATCAGTACTATGAGCCTAACAGTAGTATGTTCTTCTTCGAGTTCTTATGAAAATTAAATTAGATATTCCATGTGAATGCAAGATTTCATTAGGGAGGACTTACAATTAATTTTAATTAATGTGAGTGTAAGTAGCCATGTGTAGCTACTGGCTCTTGTGTTAGTGCAGACCTAGAGCCTTACTGGGTTTAAATCCTAGTTCTAACACTTACTAGTCCTATATCCTTAAGCAAATTATCTTTCTGAATCTTGGTCTCCTAGGCTATAAAATGGGCCTAGGAAGGATCTACTTCACAGGATTACTGTGGAAATTAAATAGTATGCATGAAGTGCTTAGCACAGTGCCTAGTTTACCAATGACCTTTGTATTGCTAAATCAAATGCTCGATTCTTAGACCTGACCCTATTCATTTACCAGTAACATCTGACGGAATTTAATCACTCTCGTCACCAAAATACTTTCTTCTTTTGTTCAGCTAACTGGGACAACTCCACTGGTGTTATAGGCCACTTTCTCTTCCTGCCAGTACCTTTTCCAAAGGTCTAAAGCAGCCCTGGCTGGTGTGGCTCAGCTGCTTGAGTTCCAGACTGTGAACCAAAAGGTTGCTGGTTCGATTCCTGGTCAGGACACATGCCTGGGTTGTGGACCAGGTCCCCAGTTGGAGGCATGCAAGAGGCAGGCTATTGGTGCATCTCTCACACATCAGTGTTTCTCTCCCCGTCTCTCTCCCTCTCCTCCCCCTCTATCTAAAAATAAGTAAGTAAAATCTTTTAAAAAATAAAAGAACCTTAACAAAGAGACACAAAAACCAATGCAGTGTGTATCTTGAGTGGATCCTGATTTGAACAAAGCACATATCAATGACATTTTGCAGACAACTGGTATAATCTGAATATGGCTGTGGTATTCGATGATGTTAGAGAATTAAGAAGTTACTAATTTTTTATGGTATTGTAGTTATATAAGAGATGTCTTTATATTTCAGAGATTATACTGAAATACATACAAGTGAAATATAATAAAGAAGGCAGAGTTGGCAAAGTGTTAACAGTTAATAAATCTAGGCGATAAGTATGTGAGCATCCATTCTGTTTTTCTGATTTGATGATTTTCACAGTACAGAAGTTTTAGTTAACCATACTTTCTAAAAAAAATGTTTGGCAGTAAGGCAGACAGACAACACTAGCGTCTATGTGGCAGAATTCCAAGATAGGCCAGAGTTTCAAAGACAGGTCAGTACCCTTTTTACCCCTAGTTAACTCTATACTTGAACATATCACAGTTTCTTTAAGCCGCGATCTCAATCCAAGTCACCTCTCTATAGATTTTTCTAAACCTAAATCACATAACTGCATGTTAACACATGGAAAATCTAATTTAATTTTCACATGGAAAATTTCCTTATTATGCCCATTTTATAGGCTAGGAGATCAAGAGTCAGAGAGATGCCTTGCTCAAGGACATAGGCTACTAAGTGTTGGAACTAGTATTTAAATCCAGTAAGGCCCTAGGTCTGCGCTTTCTAATGCAAGAGCCAGTTGCTACACATGGATAGTTACATTTAAATTAATTAAAATTGTAGTTCTTCAGTCACACTAATCACATTTTCAAGTGTTCAGTAGTAACTAGCTACCATACTGAACAATGCAGACACAAGCACACTGCCATCATTACCCAGAGTTCCATTGGATAGCAGTACTCTATAGCCTGTGATCCCAACCACTACACATAAAGCCTCACAATTTTCACAAGTATAAATATATCTATCTATATATTTTTTCATTTAAATTAAAGCCTGCCCTTAAACTTCCCTCTGAAATTCAGAAGGCCGACACGGGTCTTTTTACAAAATCAGTTGATTTCAGCAAAATTATATCAGTGTTTCTATTTTAAACAGTGGTTTTCTTTTTTTTTTACTGTTTTTTAATTTTTTTATTCTGTCTTTTTAAAATATGTATTATTGATTATGCCATTACAGTTGTCCCATTTCCCCCTTCATTCCCCTCCACCCTGCACACCTCCTCCCACCCACACTCCCCCTCTTTAGTTCATGTCCCTGTGTCATACGTTCTTTAGCTTCTACATTTCCCACACTACCCTTGCCCTCTCCCTGTCAATTTTCTCCCCACCATCTATGCTACTTATTCTCTGTACCTTCCCCCCACCCTCTCCTCCCACTCCCCTGTTGCTAACCTTCCATGTGACCTCCATTTCTGTGGCTCCACTCCTGTTTTAGGTGTCCGTTAAGCAGTGTTTTGATGAAATTGTAGAGAGAAACCTGGGAAGCAAGGCTGAATGTGCGTTCACTTTTTCCAGTTTTATTTAGGGGAGTTCAGAAGGACATAACTAACATGTATGAATCATGAGTGGTCCTGAAATAATACAGGTACTTGGGGGCCACAGTATCTGTATATTAATATCCTCCTACAGTGCGTTGCTCAGTTGGTTAGGGAGGCTGACACAAATATGTTGTGTAACATTTCCAGGAGTAGGAGCGGTGGAAAATTGAAGCTGACATACTTGTAGGGGAATTAAGGAGGAGAATGTCTCACTTTTGTCTCTTCCTTTACTGATATGTCCATGCCCGTGCTTTTTATATCCAATTTAATAGTTTGGCCCTAAGGAAATATAAATTGTGAGCGAAATACAAATCACTAGATGGCCTTATTTGTTATTTTTTACCACTTTATCTTTTCATGTTTTCTTTAAGATGTGATTTGGACTGCCAAAGAGCTGCATTCATGCCTATTTTGTATATCTTCCATTTCCTGTTCATAGCACACTTATAGTTGAGTTAGAGGATATAACAGTATTTATGGAAATGTAGAGATAACATGAATTTCAGATTGTATAGCCTGAGAATTGAATTCCAATTCAGGCTCTGCTTGAAAAACTGTAACCTCTCGAAAGTTACACTCATTTAAAATCTAGACCAACACTCTACTTCACAATGATTGGTATGTGGCATGTGTTGTAATAATGGATAATTAATTTTTAAAGGTTAAATGCTAAATATAGTATCTACTTCTTTAAATGTTAAATTGAATACAAAACATTCCTATCAAAGGAGACTCTGACTTTTACCCTTCACCAAAGTCATTCCTGCCTTTTCTTTCCTTGGAAGTGACAAGTTCTATAGTTGTCACTATCTTATTCATATCTACAGTTTGGGGATCTGGATATATTTATAAATGCTCTTTGGCAAAGGTTATGTGCTCTTGACCTGAAAATCTGATGTGAGCTGCTATGTGAACTTCATTCAATAGCTCTCCAGTTACTTATCAAATATGTTGCAGTTTTTTCCAGAGCAGTTTGGGAAGAAACGGGCTTCAAATTTGAAAGTAGAAACTCTTTTCACCAGTAATATTAAGTTGTTTTTTTTCTGTTTTTACTAAGAATCTAGACTTATTTAGGTAATAAAAGGAATTCTTCATAGCTTTTTGAGTGGGTCTTATGGCACTTAAGTATTCTAGTGACATTTTATTTCCAGATATTATAAAACTGAAATTCAAAGTGATGGCAAGCAAAATATTTTGAAACATGGCAAACCCCCACCCCCACCCCCAGGCAAAGCCTTGATTGTTTTTTAAAAATTTTATTTTCAAGGTTGAATTTCAGAATTAATTAGATGGGAATTTTTGTCAGCTTGCCAAATACTTTAAACTTCTAAATAAATTAACTTCAAGTTTTAATTTATCATTAACTTTGTTTTATTAATTGAACTAGTCATTTTTAAAGCTTAAACTAATTTACGTTGTTAGCTAGAATATAGCCCATGCTTTTCCCAGCTTGTAAGCCTTCTCACTTATTTAAGGGAAAAATAAAGTTTAGACAAAGAAAAGGTACACATTTGGATGTAATTTAAACTTCATTTTGATGACTGTTGGCCTAGTGATTATAGATTCTGTTCCAGTATTGTTTTCAATAATAGTGTTACTATAGCAACTAATATAAATGCATGCTTCAAGGGGAAAAAAACAAAAAAAAAAACCTTCTCCACCGATTGTGTTGTATATTGGGATGAAATTTTTCTTTATTAACTTTTGTAACTTGCCCTAGACTTTGCAAAGCTGTTTTTCCCAAAGAAATATTCGGAGGATCCTGTTACAAATACGTTTTTGCCCTCTTAATCACATCATCTGTTTCTTGTATTGACAGTATGCTGCAATTAATTTAAAAGGGAAAAGATGTAGAAAGAGTTTGTTTCAGAAATCCTGTGTCTTCTCTTTCTTATTTGTGCTTCATGCAGTACTCTGGAGGAAAGAACCCTTTCTGCTCTCCTGCTTCTGAACTGTGTAAATGAATTGTGTTTCTGTGAAAGTCCGTTACCTTACATGTAATGTCTTGCCTTTGTTAAAATGAAGATTGTGGTAAAACATACTTGTTCAGAGTTTTATCGGCATAATTATTGTATGAACAAGTGGTTCAAATATATTAAAATTTATCCATTACCTGTTTCATTACAGATTCGGTAATTTATAAAAGTAACTTAAATGTCTTAATAAACCCTCAGGAGAAAAGTAAATAGATAATAAAGTATATCTATGTAATACCTTGCAGCTCTTAAAAATGATGGTTGTATTTGAGGTAAAATCATGTCAATAGAAAGATATTAAGACAGAAAAGATTTCAGAACTGTAAAGTGCAATCCCATTTTTATGTAAAAGTGTGTAAGTATAAATGTGTAGAGGAATATATAGATGTTTCCAGTAGTTATCTCTAGATTTTATAATAGAATAGTAGCATTATTTTCATTAATTTTTTAAAAAATTCTATGAAAAGAAGTGTGTCATAGCCAGTAGAAGCAGTATGAATTGTTTCTTTTATTTCATGTTATGAGGGCAGTAACGTTTAGGGAAAGGGTCCAAAATTTTTTAGTGATCAAAATGAAGTCACGTGTACTTTTCTTCTGACTTGTTGGCATTTTAGGTGACGGTCAAAATGAAAGATATTACATGGGAGAAAGCTGAATCTCTACTATAATCTGACCTTAAGATAAGATACATCTTAAAACTGGAATTGGTGGGGAGAAGTCATTAAAAGCTTTTAGAAATGGGATTTCCTAAGATGAAAAATGTCCTGAAGATGAAAACAATAAAATAGTTCATGTCAGATTTAGGCTATGCCTGAACTGGATGTTCAGAAGTTTGTGTCTGAGAATTGTGTTAATTTCAGTTTTTATATTTTCTTTAATTAAAAATTAGCATATACTTCTTTTTTAAAAATTCAAAAAGTACAAAAGGGTTAAAAGTAGAGGGAAAAAGACCTACTTTGGGTTCTCCCTCATCCAGAATCCTCCAGGGCATTATCTTTTCTATCTAAGAGAACAGGTCTAGGAAATGGAATAACCTCAAGAAAACTGTCGTTCTTTCTAGTGTGATAGAATGATCGCGGAATAGGAATCAGGCAATTTAGCTTCTAGTCTCAGCTACTCCTTAGCTGTGTGATTAGAAAAAAGTTACTTTGCCTTTCTGAACATCAGTTTCTACCATTTCCACCATGGTAAGTTTGGACTTCAAAATGATAGGATGCTAATGACTGACTTGATAAAGCTCCCTAATATCTCAGACATGTTTTTTACTTGTCCTTTTTTTAAAATCCTTACCCAAGGATATATTTATTGATTTTTAGAAAGAGAGGAAGGGGGAGAGAAAAGGAAACATTGATCGCTTGTCTCCTGTGTGAACCCCGACCGGGGATCAACCTGCAACCTAGGTATGTGCCCTGACCGGGAATCAAACCCGCAACCCTTTGGTGTACAGGACAGTGCTCCAACCAACTGAGCCACCTGGCCAGGGCTCTCAGATATTTTTTTAAAAGAGTATATTTGAGTTATTGCCGCTATTCTCAGTCATTCTGTTACACAGGTGATCAGAGTATTTCATATTTCACTTACAGTCATAGGTAGACTAAGTTGTTATCCAGTGTTACAGAGAGAATCAGTAGCATTGCTGAAAATAAATTCAGTTCCTAGCCTACCGTTCTCTTGGTCTTTCCCTCAGGTTGCTTTCTTAGAGAAATTAAGTGGTTTTAAACGATATTTAAGAACATCACATTGCTAGACAGAAGTAAAATTAGGGACTATATCCATAGAGCATTTGTACCTTGAATTTATTTGGTATTTTGTAGAACAGCTGAATTTTCTAATTGTAGCTGGCATGATCACTTGCTAAAAGTATTAGTCAGTGTTATCTGGTTTTATCATATACCTCTTTCTGGGGTTATGCTTGGGGAGTGCACATGGGAGACACATATCTAAAAAAGCATTATTTTTAATAGGATTTAATTCAGACTGGCTTGTCTCCATACTTGCTTGGTCAGTAACTCTGAACTCTGGAGATCTGTCTAGTGATCATAAGCCTGCTCTGTATGGTATGGGCCAGAGAAATCAGCTTTGATGGCAGATTTCTACACGGGTACAGGAGAGAAATGTTTAATTAACATTTGGAAAGAACTGAACCTGTTAGCATCTGTGTGTTCCTCCAGTAGACTTTCTTGAACCCTCTCATTTGTATGGTCTTGGAATGTTTTCTGTTTTCAACAAAAGAAATAACACATGCATGTCAAAGTGAACTATACAATCTCAATTGACAGCAGTATCCATTAAGAAAATCTGTCATTTTCTTTCATGACGTTATGAAGTGATTACTTCAGGTGTTTTTTACTGGGGTAGCAAGATAAAAAGTTGTTTACATAATTTCAAATAATAGAATATTTGGAGTTAGTGTCAGCGTTTGCTATTGCATGTGACTTAAATTTTTCATCTTGAGTTATTTAACACATATTTGAGTTCCTACCACATGTTGGACCCTGTACTCTTAAGTATGGTTAAAGATATCAGCAAAAGTTCTTTATAAGTGTGGGCTTTTTCTATGCCAAAACTTATGGGGGCATTAAGAATTACTGAGAAAACACTTTCTGGGAATTATTGGCCTTTAAATGTAAGATGATGGTAACAATGGACACTAAATGTGTATATATATATACACATATATATAAACTCACAAAACAAAAAGTTGGCAGTCCCCCAAAAAGGAATTACTAGATATAAATTGAATTTAAGTTTAATGTGCTGTATACCTCCCTGTACTTTCTTTTGACCAGTAATTTTTTATGTTCCTTCACTAAGTTCACACTTAATTTAGAAAGCATGTTCTAAGGGGACTTGCTGTTCGAAGCTGTGGAAAATCATTTTGTGAAGTGAATTAATTTGCCTTTTATATATTCAGGTTTTCATCTGTGATTTGTTAATAAAAAAAACTTGTGAACATTTTAATTTTTATGAGCAAGTAACATGTCTGTCATTCACTTTAATCCCCTTTCCCCAATTTCTCTTTGTGTGAGTCTCTCTCTCTTAATTACACTGAGCAGGAGTAGTTTGGTGTTCTTAACTGAATATATAAATGATCCCAATTTTTGAGCTTTTATATTTTTAACTTTAAAAGATTCACTTAAGACACTGACTTTGAAAAAAGACATTACAATAATAAATTGATAAACAATATCAGTTTAAATTGGGCCATGGGTCCTTACAAATGTAATTAATATTTGAACTTCTGTACAATTGAAATATAAGCACTAAATGTTTCAGTTAAAGTGTCTTGTAACTGTTTAAATTTGTGTTTTGTTAGTATAATGGTTGGTAGCTAAAGTGATTGTGAAAATAAACTTTGTTAAGCATTTGTAAACAGGAGTAGCCATGATTTTTAGCATAAGCATCTAATGTAGTTTCTGATTTAAGAAGACTTATGTTAACATTTATTATCAATGTAGAACAAAGCAAAAAATATGTGTAAAAATAGAAGCTGTAGAAAATACTTTGAAAGCTGAAAAGTAGTAATCAAAAAAGTTAATCCATAAAACATGCTATGTAAACATGCAGTTCTTACATAAGAGGCTGGTGTTGCATGTTTAGCAACTGTTTTCTAGGTAATTTATCATATATGTCAGAAATAGGTGTAACAGCCAGTTTCTAGTCTTAACAGAAGGCCAAATACGATCCAGAGGGAGGAAATAATTCTGTGTTATTTCAACCCTTTTAAACAGGACACCATACTCGCAGAACTTCTTCAGATACATAAGGAACACATTGTAGGATATCACGAACATGATTCTCTTCTGGACCACAAAGAAGAAGAGGAGTTGACTGAAGAAGAAAGAAAAGCAGCCTGGGCGGAGTATGAAGCAGAGAAGAAGGTAGTTTATTTGCAATGCTTTTTGGTTTGGTTTGGATGTTAGCCATTTGAGAGATGAGTGAGGAAGAAAAGGGTTACCTTTAGAACAGGTGACTCTTCCCGAACAGAGTCCCCAAGTGTGAGAGTCTGTTTATAGGCTTTGGCTACCTTTGGTGGTAGAGTGGGAAGAGAGGAGGGAAGAAAATATTCTCCATGTAAAGAGTAGCAACCCCACTTCTGCTTAGCACTTGCTGAATTGACAGATTAGTGGAAAGGTATATATTTAGCATCACTTAACTCCCATCAACACCCTCACTGTAGTAACACACACACACAGGAGCTTTAGAGTTCAGAGGTAGAAGAGTAAATGTTGTTTTAGCATGTGTGCCGTGAAATCTAAGTTTTGACTGACTCTGTATCAGAACACAGAAGTATTTCACTATTGGACATTAATATCCCTCTCCAGCAGAAACTTCATTTAAAATAGTTCCATGTCTATTTCAGACACCAACTCACTGTAGCAAAACTGTGACTGAGCATGGGAAACCTTATCCTAATACATGAATCCTTTTTAAACTCCTGCCTCATTGTACCAAACTTCTTTAACGTTAATGTGATGTTAGGAGTCTCATCAGAATTATGAGTTGCCCCATTCTGTGGGAATTATCAAAAAAGAGTATACCTTTATGGGTTAAAGCTTTCTGTGTAATAAGATCTTGGTTTCAGGTGAAAAGAGTGTTTTGTTTGTGTGTGGAAGAGTGTTAATAATTTCCTAGATCTGAGAATATGGATTTTCTAAACCAGTAGGTGATGTAGAATTTCAAGTTTTAAATCACAGTGTGGAAAGTACATAATTTTTTGTTTTTAGGGACTGACCATGCGTTTCAACATACCAACTGGGACCAATTTACCCCCTGTCAGTTTCAACTCTCAAACTCCTTATATTCCTTTCAATTTGGGAGCCCTGTCAGCAATGAGTAATCAACAGCTGGAGGTAAGTTGTGAAGTACAAAAGTAGTTTAACTTGAATTAAAGGCAATTTCAAGTGCCCTGTTGTTGAGGGTTCCCTATGCAGGAATATCACATTCTCCAAAAGATTACCTATGAATAGACCAAGAAATTTTTCTTTTATTTGTTGACCTTTTTGAACCAGCACAGTATAGTAAAGTGTGGTTTGTTCAGAGCACAAGGGAATCAGGCCTTCAATTAATGTAGTTTGAATTATTTGTTTAGGAACAGTAGGGCAGCTGACTGGGTAGGGAAATAGCACTTTGTCCAGTTATAAGATATTTTGAATGAACAGATTACTTGCTTAATGTTTGAAAGCAGAATAAATGCACACCTTGATTTACATTCTAATTTCATGTAGATGCAGCACTAAGTATATGTTAATGCCCAGTATTATGAAATAATTGATTTCAAACTAGAATCAATTATGAAGTAAATGAGAAAGATTAGGTTTTATTGTTCCAATAATTTAATAACTTAATTGAATCTGTGGTCTCCTTTTAAAAATGTGCTTATGGAGTCATTGAAATTATTAAATTATTGATTCAATGAAACCTAAACCTTCATCTTCCTAACAAGACCTTCACTGATGAATTTTACTCTACTTTACTGATGCTGAAGTTTGTACTTCTTTTCAATTACTTCTATAAAGTAGCAAGGGGAAGACCCCCTATATTTTAAAACTATACTGTCATATGCCCTACATAGCTTATCTCTTACATTTCTTCTAGGACCTCATAAATCAAGGAAGAGAAAAAGTTGTGGAAGCAACAAACAGTGTGGCAGCAGTGAGGATTCAGCCTCTTGAAGATATAATTTCAGCTGTAGTAAGTTAATTGACAGTTGTCTTACTCCCACTTGAAATTTTTGTTCTTCTCTCCACCATTTGTTTTCATTCTTTTTTTTATCCTCAGCCAAGGACATCTTTTTCATTGCTTTTTTTTTTTTTTAAGCGAGAGGGAAAGGGAAAGAAGTGGGATAGAGAGAATATCGATGTGAGAGAGAAATATCAGTTGGTTGCCTGCCATACACTCTCAGACCAGGGATCAAACCGGAAACATTTTGATTATGGGACGATGCTCCAACCAACTGAGCCACACCAGCCAGGGCTGTTTTAAATTTTTTTAAAAGATTTTATATATTTATTTTCAGAGAGGAGAAGGGAGGGAGAAAAAGAGGGAGAGAAACATCAATGTGTGGTTGCCTCTTGTACATACACCACTGGGTCCTGGCCCTCAACCCAGGCATATGCTCTGACTGGGAATCGAACTGGTGACCCTTTGGTTTGCAGGCCCATGCTCAATCTACTGAGCCACATCAGCCAGGGTTGTTTTTAATTTTTGGATTATTATTTGCTTCACTATTTCTGGGGGCAGGGGGAAGTATAATTCTTATAACTTGATTTGTAATAGTAAAATACTAGTAAACTGTATCATGGTGGCAAACTGTAATTCAACAGTTTCACCCACATTGTTGGCACACAAGAGAAATGGGTAAAATCTAAGAATTGGGAAATCAATCATAGACATGTATGGATTATTTATATAAACCTATTTTAATGACTAGTTGCACAAAGTAAGTACAAATAGTTTTATCCCAAAGGTAGCCAACCCTTGTACACACAGTGGAAAACTCAGTGCCCTGCTTTTACACAGTTGTTTTCTTTTAAAAAAAATAAAGGGAAAGGGAGACAGAAATTTTAAAAATCCCAAATATCTTCAAGTAGTTTAGTTCTTTTTTTCTCAATTCTACTGCAATAGGAGTAACTAGAAACTTTTTCTTTTAGTGGAAGGAAAACATGAATCTCTCAGAGGCCCAAGTCCAGGCATTAGCATTGAGTAGACAAGCCAGCCAGGAGCTTGATGTCAAACGAAGAGAAGCCATCTACAATGACGTATTGACAAAACAGCAGATGGTAAGGATTCTGTCTCTCGGTTATGCTTACTTTTCTTGAATTCATAATAACGGGGTTGTATGATGTCTGTGTCAATAACCACCCCTTATATGGATGGATGGGTGGTCATTGGTTATTTTTCAAAGAAATGTTGTCCAAAAACCTAGTAATGTCAAGAAAAGGCAATTTATCTTTTGTTACAAAGGAGCGGTATCTTTCCAGGTGGGTTCTCTTGAAGTTTATGTAGGCTGTCTCCCATATAATTTTATTTTTTATACATCCTGGACATCTAAAAAGGACGTTCTTTTTTTCCAAGTTGTTTCCATGAGAATTTTAAAATTAAAAAAGATAGCTAGACCTACATGTATACGTATCTGACTTAAACAAATGCAGATAAAACATACAGTCCTAAAAAGAAATTCCTGTGAAATTCCTTCTTTTTAACCATATTTACCATTTTGAAACAATTCCTGAAAATAAATATACTTTTCAATGGACTTAATTTGAGGGTGGAACTCTAGATGGCATGACACAGGTCTCAACTACACAGCACAAGTAAAATGTTGCTTTATTCAAAGAAAGAAAGGCCAGCATATCCTAGGATCCGTGATCATCTTTCCTAGCAGTCGTTCGCCAGCCATCTGCCTTGCGCTGGGGAATTTCAACTCCTGACATCAGGGAATAAATTTCTGTGGCGTGAATTTTACCTAGAAAACACTGTAGAATTGTGTGGTTTTAGATTATCATAGGAAATTTCAGGCATTCCAGGTGGGAGTTATTCCCACTTGTGAGTGCCTTTTCCCTGTAGCGTTTGTCACTAAACATGTTTATTTGTCTGTCATAATGTGAAATATTCAAAAGAATGACAAAGAAAGGAGAGCTGACAGAAAGTGCTGTAACTAATACTTGAGACTAATCACAGTGCAGGACAGGTTACTATGGCAACTAACCTAAATGCTCCTTGCAATACAATAGTCAAGTCATTAGGAGAATTTAGCCCTAAATGGTGTTACTAACTGGTTTCTACAGTAATGGTCCTGTGAATGCCATCAAATTAGTAATGGTGACAACAATAATGTGTTTTCCTTTTGGTATGGTACCCCCCTAACAAATTGATTTTAACTCAAAACTTGATACTTGCCTCTTTGAGACAGGTCATGCACTTGTAACAGCTCCCTTTTCTCTCTTTAGTTAATCAGCTGTGTTCAGCGAATACTTATGAACCGAAGGCTCCAGCAGCAGTACAATCAACAGCAGCAGCAACAAATGACTTATCAACAAGCAGCACTCGGTCACCTCATGATGCCAAAGCCTCCCAATTTAATCATGAATCCTTCTAACTACCAGCAGATTGATATGAGAGGAATGTATCAGTCCGTGGCTGGTGGTATGCAGCCACCACCGTTACAGCGAGCACCACCCCCAATGAGAAGCAAAAATCCAGGACCTTCCCAAGGGAAATCAATGTGATTTTGCACTAAAAGCTTAAAGGATTGTTAAAATCATAGAAAGATCTTTTATTTTTTTAGGAATCAATGACTTAACAGAACTCAACTGTATAAATAGTTTGGTCCCCTTAAATGCCAATCTTCCATATTAGTTTTAAATTTTTTTAAATAGGGCATACCATTTCTTCCTGACATTTGTCAGTGATGTTGCCTAGAATCTTCTTACACACATTGAGTACAGAAGATCTTTCAAATTGTTTTCAGTGAAAACAAGTTGTTCCATAATAGTAACAACTCCACAGATTTCCTCTCTAAATTTTTATGCCTGCTTTTAGCGACCATAAAATTGTCATAAAATTAACGAATTTAGGAAAGAATACAGATTTATATATTCATTCTTTACATCGAAAAACACAGCTGAGTTCTTAGAGTTGATTCCTCAAGTTATAAAATACTTTTATACTTAATCCATTTCTTGATTGAAGTGATTGAAATGGTTTTAATGTTCTTTTGACTGAAGTCTGAAAGCGGGCTCCTGCTATGTCATGCCTGTGACTGAAAGCTCAAAACTAAGGGTTATCTCTGACACAGAATTGTGTGCAATATTCTTAAATACTACTGCTCTGAAACTTGGAGGAGTCTCGCAGTGATCTTGGCATTGTATAAACAGCCTTAAGTACAGCCTAAGAAGAGAATTCCTTTTTCTTCTTTAGTCTTTCTGCCATTTTTTATTTTCAGTTCTATGTGCTGAAATAATCACTAGTAAGATTTCAGGGTCGTGGATTATCTTTCACACATGGTTTCCTCTCTCCTGGCACTAATATAAAGCACATCTCTTTTAACTGCTGGGTGCCAGTGCTAGTGCCTCATCCCATTGCTGGCAGTGGGATGTGGACTAACACAGTCAAGTTCTAGCATTTAAGGAGGTTAAGGATGGCGCTGTGGTTGTTAAGTTCACGCCCTAGTTTATAAACAGCATCAAGATGGCAGAATCATTGCTGACTTTAAGTTCACACGATGAATGTGCTGTAACAATTCCCAGGATTGTCAGTATTGTGGGTTAATTCCTTTTAAAGATAAGAATCACTGGCTTTGATGCTCCTTCTTTTCTCTCATCTTGTTCTTTCCCCCCAACTCCACTACATTTTCTTAAATTATGTCTCAAAGTTTGATATTTAAAAAACAAAAGTAGGTCTGTGAGGCAATTTTCTGATCCAAATGACCTCATCTAATACCCTTTCAAGAAGTTTTACTAGAAAATCCGTATGTTGTTTTTTTCTTAATCCAGACCTGTAAAAATCACCTATAAAGTTTATTCATGTACAATTGGGTTGCTTGAGTTTTTTAAAGGGAAAACATTGTCAGACTATGGGAGTCAACTCAGCATGGCAAAAACATTTCTGAGATGATGATGTAACAGGTAGTGGCAACCGCTAAGGAATTCCAGAAAAAAGAAAGCTGGGTGGAGGATCAATTTGCTCCAGATATCACTGGATTACAGTTAGTTTAACATTAGCCAAAACTGTTTTGAGATGTTTGGATGATTAAGAGATTTCCATTTTTCACTTGAAAGAACTAGTGGTAAAACATCTAAGAGCACTAAGTTGGGGATAACCAAATTCGTGAGCTTTGGTGGATTCACCCCCCCACTTCCACACGCTGAGTTATCACTAACAAATTCCATATATTTGGATATTATACCAGCCATATAATCTGTTTAATCGGTGGTGGTGGGGGAGGTGTATGTTTAGGAGAAACGAAAAAGACGAGATTTATGTGATAAATATTTGAAGACAGTACACTCTGGCCAACTGTTATCAGTTGGTATTTCTACAAGTCCAGAATACTTTAAACCTGATTTATTAGACCTGGGAACTTTTGACAGGGTCTAATTACTTGCTCAAAGACATAGATATGAAAATTTTAGCAACCTTCTAAACTGTTTTACCATAGATGAAACTATGACTTAAAGAGTAATACATAGAAGGATTATTTGGAAATAAGAGAGTTTGAAATAAAACCTGGACCACTTTGCATACACTCTTCTCACTTGACATTTTAGCTACATAATATGTACTTTGAGTATAACATCAAGCTTTAACAAATATTTAAAGACAAAAATCACGTCAATAAGATACTAAAAGGCTCATTTTTATATTTGTTTTAGATGTTTTAAATAGTTGCAATGGCTTAAAAAATGACGATTTAAAATGTTGCTTGTAATACAGTTTTGCCTGCTAAATTCTCCACATTTTGTAACCTGTTTTATTTCTTTGGGTGTAAAGCGTTTTTGCTTAGTATTGTGATACTGTATATGTTCTGTCCCGGTTGTATAGTAATGTTTCAGTCCGTCATCCAGCTTTGGCTGCTGAAATCATACAGCTGTGAAGACTTGCCTTGGTTTCTGTTAGACTGCTTTTCAGTTCTGTATTGAGTATCTTAAGTACTGTAGAAAAGATGTCACTTCTTCCTTTAAGGCTGTTTTGTAATATATATAAGGACTGGAATTGTGTTTTTAAAGAAAAGCATTCAAGTATGACAATAATACTATCTGTGTTTTCACCATTCAAAGTGCTGTTTAGTAGTTGAAACTTAAACTATTTAATGTCATTTAATAAAGTGACCAAAATGTGTTGTGCTCTTTATTGCATTTTCACAGCTTTGAAAATCTGTGCATATATTGTTTCATAGAAAATGTATAGCTTTTGATGCCCTATTTAATGGTGGTTCTTTTGCACATTTAGTTATTTAATGTTGGGAGGTGAAGAAGTTTGGTTTTTTAATTTGTTATATACTAAATTCTGTAAAAGGAGATCTTTAACCTCAAAAATAATTTACATACCAGGAAACCTATGTGTGTTTGTGTTAGTTTTGGTTGTCTCTGTGTAATCCAGCACCACCCTCTGCTTCCCAAGAGCTGCAGTCGAGCCGGGCCACCAATCCACACTGGATACAAAAGCCACTTACCATCCTGAACCCGGAGGAGGCTGATGGGGGAAACCTTATTACCTTGGCTTCCCCAAGAAGCTGACTATTTCATAGCTATGTCTATTCTCCCTCTAGTATCATAAAATCGGGTACATATTCTGGGCCCCAAACAAAACTTTAAAAACAATTGTCTCGGTTAACTATTGTTTCTTTTGAGGGTGGCATGCTGTCAGGCTTCTAGATACTTACTCTAACAGTAAAATAGGTCATCCTTTTACATCCTTATTTCACTAAAATTTCTGTTCAGATTATTACCCACTCTATTTGACCAGAATGATCTTCAAGTGACTTTTGCTTATGTCCAAATCAAATCTGCCCTTAGAAATCGACTATCCTTCCATCGTTGACTTTTCCCCCAAAAAACTCTGTATTCTGTGCCAATCCCGAAGGAGTGACCAAGTTTCAGAAATACTTTTTGTCTGTGCAACATTTTCTATATGCTGTTATACTGAGGCGAATAAAATTTAAAAATCCAAAATGCATAGTGTTCGTAAGCTCGGTATCTGCCAGGTGACTAGACTGCCCTCATCACTCATGTTGGACTAATAACACAATGGCCCCTCCGGCCTCCATGTAAGTTTTACTCCCTGGAGTGTAAACTGCCATAGAAATACTGTCCAACGTGACAATGCCACCCTCGTTTTGCAGTGACCTTCCTGACACCATTAGTGCCTATTGAGCTAATTAAGGGAATCGCCCTTCCTCCTCCCTAGGGATCTGTCTTTCTGATAGTGACCACTGCACACCTTCACACAGGAAGACAGTATAGGAATCGAGTCTGTTATTGAAGTGTTAATTGAATGAAAATACGAGGCAAATCCTAAACTACTGCAAGACCCTCTTTAATACTTTGAACCAGCACATATTCCCAGCAGTCTCTAGTCAGCGGCAAGCACTGTTCTACACTCTGCTCTGGACTGTTCTGTCCTGGTTTCTCCCTGAGAAATGTAAAGAAGAGGAAACTTGGCTCCATTCTCTTTCAGCTAATCGTACCCCGTGACTAGCAAGAGTCTTCTACTTATTAAAAGACGTCCCCCTGCCCCTCCCCTCCGTGTATAATCTTTACATCAAATACGAGTTGATTTTCAAGAAAAGCGAAGAGAGATGACTTACCAGATGCAAGAATGGGGCTTATTTCACATGTATGAGGAGAAAGTGTATTGAAAGAAAAAGAACACAGAGAAGGATCAGGAATGATACAAGATTGGAGTGGATTGATGGCCTTGAAATCGTGAATGAGTAATTCAATAGGATAACGAGGGCTTGTGAGGTGGCTGATGTGTTCAAAGTAGCTGGTAAAGGCGGTGATTTGGGCAGGGGTAATTTGAATGGTTCAGAATGCAAGGTGAAGAAAGATCAGAGACAGGAAGACAGATAACGAGTCCAGGCATTCAATGACCAAACTACAGATCATTTTAAGGACAAAAGACCCCAAACCATTAGAGATTGTATAGGATTCTTAAATTGTAAGAAAAACCTGTTATTTCCTTTTCCCCTTCCCCCAAGGAGCCCACTTTGTTCAGGATTTTTTATTTTACAAGGAAAATTTTACCTCTTGATTCTCAGACCGAATGATAAATCCATCAATGGCATTCCTGTTCTTTCTGAATTTTTCATTACTGCTAATTACACTCTTACACATTTGCGCAAAGTGAGTTTCGTCCTTTTAACTAAGCTGAGTGTAATTCTATTTCTTTCCTCAAGGTAGTTCTTCAAAGGGCCAAATCCATTCCTGTTCCTTCCCCTTGAGACCCATCTATTCCAAGTGCTAGTATCTCTGTTTGGTAATCTTATATTTATGTATAAGCTTCCCTTGATATTTTCAAAGTGCTTTGCAGTTATGTATTAACATGTATACAACATCTGTGAGGAAAGTGAGGTGAATAATTACATTCTCCTCATGACAGTTAAGCTAAAAGACCAAAATCCAATCCATTGCACTTAGGAGGCACAAGACATTCTAGTTACCTGAACTATCTAGGTCTTTCATGTCTCATTTGGAAAATGGGACTATAATAATGCCTTAATTTCTTGAAGGCAAGACATTGAACCAGGTGATTTCCTGAGGTCCCTTTCAGCTCCAAGCCTTAGGCTTAACTGTGAGCAAGGCACAGTTGGAAGCCAAAAGGCAATGTGTTTGTCTAATGTTACACAGTAAGTTTGTGAACAGAATTAGGAATCCTTTCCCTTTGGCTAACCCTCTCTCTCCCCTAAGCTATACCTTTCTTTTCCAGTGTTTAGAAAATGAGAGGTCTGACAGGCATTTTAATGACAATGCAGATAAGTCAACTTGTAATTGGCTCTAATTACCACTTCCACAAACTAACCTCCTTTATCTTTCCCCAGAGGCGCTCCCAGAGCTGGTTCCTTACTGCCTCTGGAGCTCTGCAGAAAGTTAAAAACATATTTAAGGATCTGACTCATATCTTGGTTGCCTGACTGGGTTATATACATGACAAAACATCAAGGTAAATATAAATCACCTTTTGTAAAGTCAACTTTTAAGTATATGATTAACTTCCCATTCCATTGTTGAGGCCACTATTTAAATGGTCTGGTCTGGATGAAGTTTCTAGTGAGTAGGAGTTTACATTTGTTTATATTGACTCATGTAACAACATATGGCGTATTTTTTTTGGAACCGCAGGTTTTATAAAGAGTCAAATCTTGTGACAAAAACTATGAAAACTAATAGAAGAAAAGGTTGAAATATTAAATTTTTTGTCTGTAGCTTCTTGTCCCCACATGCCAGTAGCAAAGCAGGTAGGAGCCTGTGTCTAGCTTGCTGAATACATTTCAATGAAAACAAAACCAAACTTAAGAGAAAGGAATCGTGGTTCATATAATCATCTGAGGTCTTGTTAGTTCATTCCCAGCTCTTGGTAGGTTTTCAACAATACAGCATGGAGGTTGGGCTTCAAAGGTATTAATGATGCAGGCTTGTTTGGACCCTAGCCTTAGCAAAGTAAACATTTTATTCTTTTAGCAAGTTTTCCTGCCCCCTCTTCCCGCATCTCGCATACTCTACCGGATGTGCTAAGCTCAAATGAAGTGCCTGCCTGCAACTTTTAATTTTTTCCCTTTACTATCCAAACTATCCCCCAGTTTTACATTCTAATAGCTCAGTGCGGGGGTGGGGGTGGGAGATCACAGAGCGTTAGAGATGCGAGAGGTGTTAGACACGCTGTAGCTGAGCCATCTTTACAATCAAGAAGGAAAAAAAAAAAAAAAGCCCAGAGACGCTCAAGAGCACCCATGTCTTCTAGTTACTTATTCCACTCCATTAAGATTCCTCCTATTACTCTTAATTCCAATTCATTATTTCAATCTGCCAGACCACATTAAGCAAATTTTCAGAATTGGAACCGAACTAAGCTTTAAAATGAGAACTGTCTGTGGGAATTAGAGGAGTGTGTGAAGTAAAATGAAGGGGGAGGACGTTTCTGTGGGACAACTGTAAAATGGGAAGACCTCTGACATTCCGTAAGACTTTAATCTGCTATCCAGGGAATTAGCTTCGGGATTTTGTTTCAGAGCGGGTATTTAGTTTGTTTAGAAGGTTCTTTCGACACACACAGCCCAGTTTAGACCAACAATATCTAGAAGCAATGTTTCACCTTCCGGATGTCACTGTCCTTCAATGCCAAGATTAGAATCATTCAGCTTTCCTCGGAGAAGGCAGACTGCTGTAGCCAGTACTTCAAAATCCTCTATTTCCAATTAGAAATGCTACTATATTCACAAGGAAACCAAGTTGTATTAGCATAGTGACCTCCGTCAGGATAGGGGCGAGTATTTAGCAAACATCCCACAATGTTTATTGAACACCTGTTATGTGTCATGCAGTACGAATAGTCACTTTTGTTAACTCCTGTCTTACAGATGAGGAAATAGGTTTAAAATCATTACATTAGTCGCCCAGTGTCACATGATTCATTGAAAGAGGCAGGATTCAAAAGCATGTATCTGATTCTATGTTTTGCCACAAGCTCGCCACTGTGCCTAGCACCATGACTTAATCCAAGCCCTTTGCAGTTCACTTAGAGTATCTTGTTATTTTGTTCTTTTGCTTATCAGCTCTCACCTGTCTGCTTTTACTTTAAAGAAAGGCTTGAAAGAAGCAGAATCCTCCCCTTTGGTGTTTTCAAGGCACTTCCTTCTGGCTGAGAGTGCTTGGCTATCTCCTTTCATTTCCTTTTGTAATCCAAATGGCAGTGTCTGAAAAATACAGTGTGAATACTTTCAAGTATGGTTTAAGATATCAAAACCCACTCGTTTTTAGGATATTTTAAAAATTTATTTATTTTCAGAGAGAGGGGAAGGGAGGGAGAAAGAGAGGGAGAGAAACTTCAATGTGTGGTTGCCTCTCCTGTGCCCCCTACTGGGGACCTGGCCCCAGTAGGGGCCAGGTATATGCCCTAGGTATACACCCTGACTCGGAATGGAACCCGCAACCCTTTGGTTCGCAGGCTGGCACTCAGTCCACTGAGCCACACCAGCCAGGGCAGAACTCACTCATTTTTTAATGTAGTGGTTTCCTCACTAGTTCAACTAGGCACCAGTTAAGAATCCTAAAGGTAAAAGAAGTATTCTGAGCTAAGTTTTTCATTTTTCCACTTGATAAAGTCTATGTATCATGTAGGCGATGCCTAAACAGCTAGAATGTGGCCATGTAGAGACTAAGGGAGAGGGCGCGGCAGAGGAAACTGCAAATACAACACATGGAGGCAGCAAAGAACAGAACTCAGAACTCAGAACTCAGAACTTACCCAAGAAATGCCATGCTTCTGTACCTGTGCATGGAAGGTCACAGCCCTCTTTAAGCCAATAGTGTCTGCAATGTGTAATTTGTAATTGTGGTAGGCAGAATAATGGCCCCCAACATCATAACCCCGGTACCTGTGAATATGTTGTTTCAGGGCAGTGAAGAATTAAGGCTGCAGGAATGAAAGGAGTTAAGGTGGCTAGATGGATCATCTGGAGATGGGGAGAGGCGCCTGCCCTACAGGGTGGGCCCGGTGCAATCCCAGGGCGCTTAAATGTGGCAGAGGGAGGCCGAGGGGGGAGGCACAGGTGGAAGTGACTGGGAATGAAAGGTTCAGAGAGATGCCATGCTGCTGGGTTTGGAGGTGGAGGCAGAGGGTCCTGAGGCAGGGAATGTGGGTGCCTGTGGAAGGTGGAAAGGTGAGGAGAAGAGTTCTCCCCTGGAGCCTCCAAAAAGGAACACAGCTCTGCCTTGATTTTAGCCCCGCGAGACCCATGTCAGACTTCTGTCCTACACATAGAACGGTAAGATCATAAATGGGTGTTATTATAAGCCACTTAATTAGCAGTAATTTGTTCAAACAGCAATAGGAAACTAATACAAATGGCTGTGTGATTACTTGATTAATGTCTTGCCCCCCTGCTAGATATGTGAGCTTCTGAGGGGCA
>PVKM010011374.1:0-33343 GCA_004027735.1 Carollia perspicillata
TGTGAGGAAGCAAAGGGTCTCTACGTACACCTCCATCTTGGCCTGAACTACCAGAGGCAGTTTAGATTTTGTGTTTTAGTGTTGGATGGTCTGGGTGCTAGTTTGAGAATCTGAGTTGGAAAGAAGCTATTTTTCCCAAAACATAATCAAGAGATCAAACAGCCCACTTGTATATATCTGTATATCTTGAAGATTTCAGAGAGAAATGACATGACAACCATGCACCTTTTTTTAGAGATGTCCTTAGCCTGTGCTTTTGTATACAGATTAACCTTGAACAGCTCATCCTTAAGCCACATTTACCACATACAAATATCCAAAACCAACTCATGATCACTTTCACCACTATTTTTGCTTTTTTAAAAAATTTCAACTATCCCATAACTACTAGTGATATGACAAATGTAATAATCTCCTAATGAGAAAACTGAAGGTATTTATCTTTCTTCTCTTATTTCATCTATCCAACCACTTACAAAATTCCACTAATTTTCTTCAAGTTCATTCTCAATTTTATTATGTCTTCTTCATTCCCAAGAGTCATGGTGAGATCATTAAAAACAGTTTGGGTTTTTTAATTTAATTATGGCATTTGCCTCCTAACTGGTCCTCCTGGCTCCAAAGCTTTCCTTTATTATCAGCATACACAGTGATGCCCAGGTAATAATCTCCAGTCACTACTCTGATCATCTTTTCTATCTCCCAAAATGCTCTGTGATGCCTCTGATATCACTACCCTATAAGCTCCCAGAGGGTAAGGTCTTGTCTTAGCCAGTACCTATAACAGTCTGGTATAAAGCAGAACATAGATATTTAATTAATGAATGAAGAGTGACTGCCCACTAAATCAATGGAGGTAGGGGGTGGGGAACTAGAAGAACTACATGGACTTCTGTTGTCTCAAATTTTTAGGTAAAACCTCTAAGCTAAGGACTGCTGCAAACACCCTGACGTGCTAAAGAGAGCCCCCAGCTACAGCTAGTTATCATCCATATAGGGCAGTGGTCCTCAGCTGGGGGTGATCTGTTCCATGGACATCACATGGAGTCACTTGACTTTCATACCTCAAGGGCAAGGGAAGCTTCTGGCATCTAGTGGGTGTAGGGCTGGGATGCTGTTAAATATCCTCATGTAGACTCCTGGCTTCTCAAACAAACTAAAGATCTTAGCCATAGTGTTCATAATGCTGTGTTTGAGAAACTCCTCTGGGTTTTAAGAAGGTCCTTTCACTTATTCTCTCGCTCACTATTTAATCTATATGGTCAGAAGATAGAAAATTTAAAAAATTGTAGGAGTAATGGGTTATAGGTTTAGGGGTAAAACATTTTTGTTTTTCTTCTCTCTTCTAACTTCAGGTGAAGTTAGGGAGTCCGTAATAATCCCTTGGGGATGTGAAGGTTGTTGCAAGATGGGAAAATGGCATCTCACACCCTCACTGGATGTCTGCTGAGCTGCTGAGACTACAACACTCCTTTGTTCTGAGGCAGGAGAAGGGCCATGGGGGGTGTTCTTAGAAGTGCTTGACATGCATTCTGAGAGTTCCAGAGTGTACATGAATAAAGAGGCTGGTGCTTTGCTCTTGCCTAAAGAATTCCAGAGATGGGGAAACTGAGTTTGTGACAGCAGGCCAAGGTGGGAAGGCAGTAAGAAGCTGCTGAAAAACTTCACCTTTTGGTATGACAAGAATACATGAATTTTCTGTGGCTAATTGAGCACCTCAAAAGATAACTGGTCGCAAGATATACTGAAGGAATTGTGCCTGTGAGGATAGTCTGTCTTAGCAAGGAGTCCCTAAAAGTCTGAACCTATAGGAACATCTGCTGGTAGCAAGAAATAGATGGTTGCAGTGTGGTATTTTATGAGATCAGCTGGGTATGGTTTTGCCTACTCCAAGAAATCATCCCATAAGCAGGTCAATACATGACCTATGAAAGAATGGGGAATGGGCTCTACAAGAAAGCTGACATTTAGGCATTGGCCACCCTGAGTAAATAAATGGTCATTAAACAGCATTTCACCCTGTGCTGCCTCTAAGTACCTATACAATGGAGAAGGAAGAGAACCAAGCATCACCAGAGGGAAAAAGAAGGAACAAATAAAAGGAAAAAGGAAGAAACAGTTAATAAACGTGGAAAAGCAAAAGCCCACATTCACCAAAGAGGTTTCCAAGTCTGGGATATATGGAAATTGATGTGAAGATAGACTGAACCAGGTTTGAAATGGCATCTCTGGTTTAGACTAGAAAAGGCTATGTAAGATCTGAAAGTGAATTCTCAGTTAGTTACTAAAGTGTGTTTTTTCCCTCACGAATGAATGTGACCAAAAAGTTGAAGGAATTACTCAAAGTATTGTCTAGAACCTGAAAAGAGATCCAATAGGGTGTGTTTGAATGGACTGGTTGGAAGAGAAAGTGTTTCTGGCCTGATTCCCATAGAGTTCAACCTGTTTAAAAAATCAGCTCTATTAGCCTTTGTTGCACACCTCACATGGGTCAGCATCATATTTGTTGAATGTTAATGTATTAAATCATCTAACCTTTTAATAGTCTTAAAAGATAAGGATTTTATTTCCATTTAAAGATGAGGGAAAAGGGTTGTAAAGGTCAAACGACATCATGATGAAATTGGAATGAGGGTTTCTAGGTTCTTGTGTTTTGACAAGATAGTTTAAGCATAGGAACGATCATACTTGTTCTGCCTTTGACTCAGAGCCAAATGTTCCAGAGTGTGCTCCTCAGATTTTACCCTTTTCAGACAGATTTCAAAGTTCTTACTTTGCATATTGATATTGCTATCAGCTAAAGCATCCTTTTAGCACTAGAGCTGACTCCATTCTGAATTATTAAATATGCTGACAGTTGAGTTGAGTGAGAAATGAGTTTCTCTGCATTGCATTGAAGGTGCTGTATAAGGGTGGAAGAGTTCATTCAGGTGATGATCTGATCATTTAGCAAACACTGGCTGGTAACCACTTCTCCACACCCAGTTATATTTGTGAACAAATATAGTGGCCAAAGAGGTGCTAAAATGTAGCAAGTTAAGAATTAATTTTTTATTAGATCCTGCTAATTGTTTTCACTCTTTTGATCTTAAAACCGACAGAGAGTTCTGATTCTAGGGCTAAAAATGAAACCATAGTGCCTCCCAGGACTGCCAGGCAAGATGGAGGCATAGGTAAAAATGGCTCACTTCCTCACACAACCACATCAAAACTACAACTGAAATATAGAAAAAAGAACTCTGACCCATCAGAAATTGACTTGATTGAAGTCTGACAACTACAAAATTAAAGAAACTATGTCCACCAGACTGGTAGGAGTGGCAGAGATGCAGAATGTGTTCGTCCCATATCCATGCGTGGTCAATAAAAATTCGAGATGGATATCTCAGTAAAGAGGAGTCCCAGCCTTACACCAGGCCTCCCAGCCCATGATTTCAGTGACATGAAGATAAATCCCCATAACTTCTGGTGACAAAAACCAGCAAGGATTTAGATGATGGAAGAAACTTCTGGAGTCACAAGCATTTCCCTTTAAAGAACCACACATGGACTTACTCAGATTCATTTGCTCTGAGCTCCAGCACTGAGGTAGCAGCTTGAAAGGTGCCAGTGGCATACAGGAAGGACCTGAAGTACCTGACATCAAGGCAGGAGCTGGGGGATAGCTTTCTTCTAGACAAATGGCAGGCAGAGGCCACTGTCTCTCTTCTGGGCCCTCTGCACAAAGAGCCATAGAGCCCATAGGCAGGTGCCATATCTGAGTCTCCATCAACCTGGCTAACACTGTTTGCCTTGCTCTGGAGTTCCCCTACGACTCCATCCCACCCAACTTAAGGGCCCACCCACACTAATAACCGGGACTTTTCCATATGAATGACTGGTCTTGGCTCATGCTTCACAACTTCTTGAATCCTATCAAACAAGTGACAGCCAGGCTCAGAGATCCCTCAGCCTCCATACCTCTTGCTAAGTGGCCCCAGGCCGAGAACTAGCAACAACCTGCCTATATTCACAGCTTGGCTTTGCCTGGGAATCTCCAAGCCCAGCACAAGTAGTTCCCTCTCAAATGGCTTCATAGCTCATCTAGGGTTGCTCTGGGCAGAACACTGATGGGGGAGTGACCTTGGCCTGTGCCACCCTGGCAACCCCACAGCCTGCATACCCAATGGATAGCTATAGACCATCTCAAGCACCATCACCCTGCCTCTGCACAGCTGATCATCCACAGAGGGCAGAAGTTGGTGGCCAGTGGTCACAGCCAATCCTTGCAGCTGACTGGCCTGGGTAAATCCCTCTCGTTAACCTGCCAACAGTTGTCAAGGCTCCACTACAAGAAGAGGAGAGTATGCTCCACCCACATGAAGAATGCACCTCAAGTACCCAGCTTAGATGATAAGGGAGGCTGTGCCACTGGACCCTGTAGGATACCTACTACATTAGGCCACACGACCAAGACAGGGAGTCATAGCAGCTCTACCTAATACATACAAACAAACACAGAGAGGCTGCCAAAAATGAAGAGATAAAAAAAACATGGCCCAAATGAAAGAACAGATCAAAACTCCAGAAAAAGAACTAAACAAAAATAAAAATAAGCAATCTATCAGATGCAGATTTCAAAACACTGGTTATAAGGATGCTCAAGGAACTTAGTGAGGACCTCAGCAGTATAAAAAGGATCCCGTCAGAAATGAAGGAAACACTAATTGAAATAAAGAACAATTTACAGGGAAATAACAGTAGAGTGGATGAAGCCAAGAATCAAATCAATGATTTTGGAATATAAGGAAGCAAAAAAGAACCAAACAAAACAAGAAAAAAGAATCCAAAAAATGAGGATAGAGTAAACAGCCTCTGGGACAACTTCAAGCCTTCCAACATTTACATCATAGGGTGCCAGAAGGAGAAGAGAGATAGCAAGAAATCTGAAATCTATTTGAAAAAATGAAAGTGAAAGAAATAGACATGCAAGTCCAGGAAACACAGAGAGTCCTACACAAGAGGGATACAAAGAGGACCAAACCAGGAAAATCATAATTAAAATGTCAAAGGTTAAAGATAAAGAGAGAAACTTAAAAGTAGCAAGAGAAAACAGTTATATACCTACGAAGAAGTTCCCATTAGACTGTCAGCTGATTTCTCAAGAGATACTTTGCAGGCTGCAAGGAATTGTCAAGAAATAGTCAAAGTGAGGAAAAGCAAGGATCTATAACCAAGATTACTTGACCCAGCATAACTATCACTTAGAATCAAAGGGCAGATAAAGAGCTTCCTCCTGTACAAGAAAAACACTAAAGGAGTTCCATTATTTTATGAAATGTTAAAGGGACTTATTTAAGAAAAAGAGGGTGATCAAAACTATGAACAATAAAATAGTAATAAAGACATATTAACTGAATCTAAAAAAACAAACTAAGCAAACAAGAAGAACAGAGACAGAATAATGGATACAGAGAGCATTTTGATGGTTGCCAGATAGGAGGGGACTACAGGGGAATGTTTGAAGAATTGAGGGGATTAAGAAGTACAAACAGGTAGTTACAGAATAACCATTGGGATGCAATGTACATTATAAGAAATGGAGCAGCCAAAGGAATTATACACATGACCCATGGACATGAACAATGGTTTGGGACTGCCTGAGGGAGTGGTGGGTGCTGGGTGGAAGAGGACAAAGGGGGAAAAATTGGGACAACTGTAATAACAGAATCAATAAAATATCACTTAAAAAAGAGAAAAAATGAAACCATTTTCTACCTTGTCTAACAAATCGTACTAAAATATTCATTAAATAAGCATGTATACATCCAATGAAGTAGTAAGATAATCATCGACACTTATTATAACAGAGTCCAGAGTCTAAATTGGGCTTTTTTAAGCATTAAAGAGGATACCAGTATTTATAACTATTCATCTCCCTGGGAAAGATCAATATCTATAAACTAGTATACAAACTTGCTGCATTCCTAAATGAAGCTTCATCAGGCCTCAAGACTGTTTCTGTTGCAGATTTTATTTTTGCTCTGCATTTAGCATCCTGAACATTAGATTCCTAAAACTGGGAGGCTGGCTCCATTTTGAGTGTAACATTTATCATCCTTGCTGATGAGGAAATAAATCTTTTCATGTGTCCATTGTCTCCCTCTTTCTATGATCTTTCTCTGATCCATTTACTCACTCCTTCATTTAATCATTTGTTTATCCCCTCACATCCATTCTGGAATTTCATTATTCATTCAATAAACCTATACTGAATCTGTTTAATAAGGAGTTATCTATATAAGGAGAAACTCAGAAAACATAGGACTTCCATTCCATCAACAAAACTCTTGCTAAGGATTTGTGCCTCTTGGTATCAAGAAGTTTGGCATTCCTATAACTTCTTGATTTACAACTCTCTTTGGATCATTTACCTCTACATTAGTGAAAAGCCACACTATCTACTGAGCTGAACAAAGTGACGGACAGCATCACCTTAATTTCTCCAAATCTATCAAATCCCATCGACTCCTCAAGTCAATATCTTGAGGATTCAGACCCTTCTCTCTCACCTCACTGTTACTACCTTGGGCCAGACCACTCTCTTCTATCTGTTACTATAAGAACATCTTAACTGAACTGCTTGACACGCCAGCTTTTCCCACTTCTCATCTACTTTCCAAAGAGTGATATTTAGGAAATAAAAATTTTGTAGTGTTTATCTTCATTGAACAACTTCAAAAGCTTTATATCACCCTGATTATTAAGCTATAAGCCCACAGCAAATGTGTAAATCCCTTCACCACATGACTCTGCTTTCCCCTACAACATCCTACCTCCATACCTTCATCATGTATGTGCTCTCAGGCATGGAGCAAAACTTATGGTAAAGCAAAGAGACTATTCTTTTGTTATTCATTCTGTCTTGAATCTTTCTGTTTCTTTGCAACACCCTACCCTTTCCATTCTTATCTGGCTAGTTTTCAACTCAGACATTACGTTCCACTTGAACTGAGTTGGGTCCCTGGACACATGCTTTTTCTAGCTCTGTTCCTCCTCTGTCATGCCATTGCCCACACACTTCATATGCAAGACTCTCAGCTCTATGAGGTAGAAGCTGTGTCTACATTTTTTCACTGAATTCTCACTGAATAAATACTACTCTTTCCTAACTTAGTGAATATCTCTGAACCCAGTACTTTTGTGCATTTCAAGTCTAGATTGAATAACTTTGGATATTGATAGAAAAATGTATATACACACACTGTCTTCCCCTGCTTGTTTCATTTTACACTGTATGTACCATGCTGAAGGAACTTGAGAAGACTGTCATTTATACAAGCCTAAGGATTAAATTGGAGAATAATTTTTTACTTCATTGGCTGTTAATCCTACATGCCTGTGGTGATAAACCCCAGAAAATCTGTATAATCCTATATAGTAATCATAGAGAACTGGAAACAGCTCTAAATACACATCAAATTGTCAAATATCATTATCATTTAGACAACTTTGTGGTCCCTTCCTAATTATATTAGGCTAGTCTTGATTCACAAAATATTTCTATTTTTTCCTGTTATTCCCTTCACTTTCAATGTCGTTGCTCTATCTACCCAATCTTCTTCTATTTCTCTCCTTTTAGAAAAATGTTGAGACTTTTCCCTTCTGCCCCAATTTTACCTCTAGAAATGTTTATCCTCTCTGACATTGCTCTTCGTTTTCTCTCATGTCCGTCCCTCCTCTCATTGCACGTCATTTTTGGTGATACTTCTGTGTCTTTCTTTTTTTCTCTCCCTTTACATTCTTCTCGGTGTGTGTGTGGAGGGGGAGTTGTCCCATGGTCACAGTGAGCCCCAGTGTTCCCCTGTGCAGCCCTGTGTATCCTAGATTAGCATCCATATGACTAACAGGCAGGGAAAGTAGTTGAAATTCCATAGATAAGCAAATAATTCTTGGCAGTTTCAAAATGAAAGCAACTACTCTGCCAAAAGGCTTCTGTTTACCACACAAAACAAATGTTGTTACTATTTCAATTCCAAAAAAGCATCTTAAAAGCATCCTTTCACAAGAACATTGTTCTAGTCTTTATGTCTAATTAGATGTAAAGAATATCTTTTGTTATTTTTGTTACACAATTTAGACTTGGCTAATAACCAGAGATAAATAATAGTTTACCCCTGCTGGGTTCTGTAGCAACACTCTTCAGAATAAAACAAGTGCACATGTGCAGGACAAAATTCTGTGAAAGGCCTTTCTTTTCTGCACTTATTTCTCTTTCATCCTCATCCTGATTCCTTTCACCTCACAATAATCCTCTTTTATTTTTTCTTTAGGGGCTTGTGGCATTATTTCCATAAATATGTATGGAAAAGAGTCTAGTTTTTTTTTCTTTATTCCCCTGTTTCATGTTTTCAACTAGAACATGCTTCTTTAGTTATGACTAAGCTATTGCGTTGAGATTGGATGGGATAGGGATGGGATGGGATGGGATGGGAAATAAAGGCACAGAGAGGTGATTGGTCCATGCTCTACTGGCCAGGTAAGTTACTCTGTGTGTTTTTTGTTTTTTTCTGCACATACACAATCTTTTTCTTTTTCCTGCTCCTGAAACCCAGGTGAATTGCCTCTGCTGTGATTCCTTTACTCAGTATGCAGTTTGTTCTCTTTGCTCACACAGTTTTAATTTTATTTGTTACACAAGCAACACATTGTGTCTGCTCTAACACAGTGAATATTTTTGATTTGCTACCTACTTGTCTTTGTTGATGATCTGATATTCAAGTTCAAATAGGAGGGTTAATTACAGCAAGCACCCAAAACTGGGAATAGATGTCACCTGGAGCTAAGGCAAACAGTACATTTTAGCACGTAGCTACAAGTCATGAGCCCTGGGCTTCTGTTCTGGTTTGATCATAGACTTCCATTTGACCTTGAGCAGATATCTCATCTATGTCTTTAAATTAGGCTTTACTTACTTTGTTTTCATTATAGAGTCAAATGAGATGCCATGCCTGACCTTTTTGAATAAAAAATTGAAGTTCTTTTTTAACATAACAAGTTTGTGCTTCTGTAAGGGTTAAATTGTATATATTATTTGACATGTTTAATTGCAGAACAGGTTGGTTTCCACTTCCCTTTTGAGAAAGGAGGGATCTAACAGTGCATTGTGTGTCCTGCTGGATCCTGATCAGTATTTATTCATTGTCTTCTCAGAGTAATGACCTGAAGTAGGTTCTGTTGTGCCCATTCCCTGGACGCTGAAACTGGACCTGAACTAAATTCTGGAATTGCTCCAGAATTCACAAGGGGCAGAGCTAGGATTGTACCCCAGGGCTGTTCGACCCCAAAGTCAATGCTTTGTCCACTACACCGACACGCATATAACCAGCTGTGAGTCATTTCTTACTCGCCTGCTCTATTTCCCTGTATTTTTGCTGCTGCTCTAGATAAGATTAATACATCAAAATAATTTTATTCAGACACAATCTTTATTTTCCAATATCCCTTTAAGCTTGGTTTCTTTTTACCGAGTGCACCCGCAAGGTACCCTTCAATTAGGAGAAATAGAAAAAAGACTGGATCAATCATGTTAATTTCATGTTTCCTAATTATAATTATACCTCATAGTTATGTATTCAAGTAAATATTTATTTATAATATTTATCAATATTTATTCAGGTAAATATTGCCTGAATGTGTTTGGCAATATTTACTCAAAGCCGTGGAATAGTCACGGCAATTTACTTGTTTAAGTGAATAATGATTTAAATAAAGAATTTAATCACAATTGGATAAATTAGATCTAATTTAATCTTGCTTTATAAACAGGTACTTTCAATACCATGCCAAGTAGAGGCAGAAATGATGTGTACATTTAATGATGTTTAGGATGTGCTAGGCAAAGTCAGAAATAATGTGCCAATTAAAAGGTATAACTAAAGTCTCTGGAAGCTGTTTATCATTGTTATGCATCATTTGTTCAGGGATTCCTCAAAGTTATCCTCACTCTATGTCTGTGAACAGGATTATGTCTTCTTTAAATTCGTGAATTTAAATTCCTTCAAATAAATATCTTTTCATGTGATTTTTATCCTTTCCTATGGTATCCCAAGGGGTAGCAATGACAACTTCCAACCTGGCATGATTTGTGGGGTGAGGGTTTTTGTTGTGTTTACTGTCTGGCTTCTCACTGATTCCAGATGAAGTGCTTGGGTAGCTTGCTAATAATCATAAAGGGCGGTGTAGCAGTAGCAGTAGCAGTGACAGCAGTAACAGCAGCAGCAGCATTAGAAGTTATGAGAGTAGTACAGCTATTGTAACGATAGAAGACAGCCGGAGGAGGAGTGACTGCCCAGTGCCCCTTTCCTGATACATAGGAGTGGATTTCTCCTGGTGGTATCTGTGGACTCCTGTTCTTGGCCCATTGACCCAGGAATACTGAATATCCTGAACCATCTGGGAGCAATGAGGTGCTGCCTCCTCAAGTTTGAAACTTGGAATGGAAACAGCATATTTGGGTGTAGGAGACAGTTCTGCGTGGTGTGGGCCCAGCTCCCACTCGAAGATGCCCAGGACCCATGCCCACAGATAAGTTCTCCCACGGGTAATCAGGCCTACAATGTGCCTAGGCCGCTTTGAGTCTTGCTTTTTGCTAAAAAACTCCCTCACCCAGATTTGTGGCAAACATTTACTGCAAAGTAACTTCCTAAAATCCATGCTAAACCTTCCAAGGATGAGTGTAACTGGTCCAACCACTTTTGCCCTTTTCATTTGCAAATGTCTCTCTTCTGTGATGTGATTAGCAGCATTGGCTCCTTTGTTTTCTGTAAAAGGTAACCACCTAAAGCAACCTGTGCATAGTAAATGAGGACCATCATGTAATGTGCTGAGAAACCCAATAAAAGCTGGTCATGGCAAGGGCTGGGGTTTTTGCTACCCTTGAGAGAAAAGCCATGCTGTCCCTTTTCCTCCACCAGACTCAGTAGTCCCTGTGAATGTCTCATTTCATCCATAATGACGCAGACGTGGCAGGCTGGTGTCTGCATCATTTGGAGTTGTGAGCCATTATTATTTGGTGGTACAGACCCCTGCAGCTGTGGCCCCGGAATGGTCCTAATTGCTGTGTATACAAAGCACTGATTCTCGGATTCTTTTACCATGTGTCATGCTAATACCCTGCCCTCTCTTTTTGATGTAGCTATTTCACTGACTTGCAACCACAAAAACTACTATAATAATAATTATAACATTCTTGAGCTTTTAGTATAAGCAAGCACTGGTTTACCTCATATATCTGTATCATAATCTTCACAATAACCTTAGGGAGTAGGTACTATTATTTGTACATAGTAGATTAGGAAACTGAGGCTGACAGAATTAAATAATTCAGTTAAGTAATAAGAGACTGAACCAGCTTTCTGATCCTGCAGTGATGGTGTTAGCTTATTCCTTATGCTCACTTATGGCAGTTTGTGCTGGCTAATATGGGGCAATGGTTGGCATTAGAGGTGGAAGGGAGAACATGAAGGAATTGTGTTTGTTAGAGAAGAATGGGCAGATGGTGGAGGAGAGTAGGTAGGGAAGGTTTAACAAAGCTTTTATAATGGCAGGAAATAAAAAGCGGAAAATTTGTATTAGCTCTTGGGAAGAATTTCTTAATCATAAGGTTTGTAAGCAAGGGGCTAAGTTACTGAGGGGACAGTAAAATTAAAAGCTCTAATAAAATATTAAATAACTATTCATATGGAGCAGTTTATGTAGGCTTTAATATGAAGGCAGGGAGTTGGAATTGAATTCAGCCTTGAAAAATGTTGTGGACCCTTACAAGCATAAAAATATTTAATAGCTAATAAAGAATTTTTATCCCAATAAGGAAGTGCACAGCTAGTGATAATACAAATATCAAAATTATTTATTTTACTCAAAGCATGGGTGATCAGGAAAAGTAGCTGATTACATAATATTTTAAATGTATTTACATAAATAAATTGAAAGGAAATTATACTGGTTATTACTATTTGGGAAAACATGGAAATCCTCCCCAAGCTGGAGAGGAATAAATTCTAATTTTTCAATGAGGTCATATAGATTCCTAAAACTATAGGCAAATAACTTTACTATTAGTCTTCCTTGATAGTCTAAACTCTGTTGAAAAAACCTAGAAAAGACTGAGGTAATCCCCAGGGACCAGCCTAGACTCACTAAGAAAAAAAAATCTAGTCTGTTCATTCTCATTTCCTTTTTGGAGACTCGCTAAGTTTGTAGCACAAGCAGCCTGATATGGAATATCATGATCACAGCATTGAAGGAATCAAATGGGAAAATATGGCCAATATGCTTATAAACATTCACAGTTCTGACAAGATCAGGCAGGTTCAGGGTGGTATGGCCATAGACCATTTGCAATTTTTACTAGCTCTAGCTCTATTATTTACTAGCTCTATTATTTGTATATAGTAGATTAGGAAACTGAGGCTGACAGAATTAAATAATTCAGTTAAGTAATAAGAGACTGAACCAGCTTTCTGATCCTGCAGTGATGGTGTTAGCTTATACCTTATGCTCACTTATGGCAGTTTGTGCTGGCTAATACGGGGCAATGGGCAAATATTATTAGATTGTTCTTCACTTTGGAGAGAAGTCTTTAGCAGATTTCTACATTAAATCCTTATTGTTATCATCTCCAGTCCAAAAATATCTAATGATTTTAAATGCTGGTTGTGACATATATTACAATAGATAGTCATATATACATGATTTTCTATCCAAATTCTATTTTTTATTTTTAACATCAACTTTTTAAGTTGCTAATATACATACAGATAAGCTCACACACAAATGTATCTCAGTGATATTCATAAAATTAACCAACCCTTGTCACTAGCACCCAAATCAAAAAAGAGAACAGGACTTCAGAAGGTCTCTCATGTTGTAACTTTCTCATTATCACATGCCTGTAAGTGGTGAACTGACTTCTAATACATTAAAAAATGAATTTCACCTGTTTCTCACATTTATATTAAGAGAACCATGTAGCTGATATTTTTTTTGTTCATGGCTTATTTTGCCCAGCCTTATGAGATTCATCGGTGTTGTCTCATGTAACAATAGTGTGTTCATCTTTATTGCTTTATATAATGTTTCAATGCATGAATATTGCCATGGTATTTTTCACACATTTTATTGTTGATAGACTCTTGGGTTGTTTCCAGATATAAAGATCCTTACAACATACATTATGTGAACTGTGTGAACATGCTTACCTGTTTTTGTAGCATATATGTTGAGAGAATTGTAGGATCGTGGGGTATACATATTTTCAGCTGTTTGAAATAGTTTTCAGTATGATTGTTACCATTTATACTTCCACTAGAAGTGTGTGTTTCAGTTGTTACACATTTTGAGCAACATTTGGTAGCCAGTATTTTTAATTTTAGTTATTCTTATTAGTACATCATGGCATTAATTATGGTTTTACTTTATATTTTATATTACTTTATACTTTATGTTATAAAGTATAAATATACTTTATATTTATATTAAAATACATTTTATATTTTTTAAATTGAGATATTCAAATACCATAATATTCACCCTTTTAGTACAATTCAGTGCTTTTTAGTATATTCATGATGTTGTACATCCATCATTGTTACTAATTCCAGAACATTTCATCACCCCAGAAGGAAACCCCATCTCTCTTAGGAGTTACTCCCAATCTCCCTCTAACCCCAGGCCCTGGAAACACTAATCTACCTTCAGTCTATATGGATTTGCCTATTGGAGACATTTTGTGTAAACACAATCATACAATTTGTGGCCTTTTGTGTCTGATTTCTTTCACTTAGTATAGTGTTTTCAAGGTTCTTCAATGCTGTAAAAAGAATCAGAACTTTATCTTTTTATGAATAATATTTCATTGTATGGATATACCACACATTATATAATCAGTTGGAAATTTGATTTGTTTCCTCTTTGGGTTATTATCAGTAAACATTCATGTACAAGTTTTTGTGAGGACATATGTTTTTAGTTCTCTTGAGTATATACCTAAGAGTAGAATTTCTGGGTCATATGGTAATATTATGCGTAACTTTCTGAGGAACTACCAAACTATTTTCCAAAATGATGCACTATTTTACACTCTCCCCATCAATATCTGAGGGTTCCAGCTCCTCAAAACCTCTATAATATTTTTTATTTTCCCTTTTTTAATAATAGTTATCCTAGTTGGTCTGAAGTCATCTTGTAATGTGGTCTTCATTTGTATTTTTCTAATGGCTAATGCTATTGAATATCTTTTCATGTGATTATTTCCCATGTGTATATCTTCTTTGGAGAAATATCTATACAAATCCCGTGCCCATTCATTGAATCATTTGTCTTTTTATTGATGAGTTATCATCATGCTTTATATATTCTGTGTACTAAACTTCTATTGCATGTATTCACATGATTGGCAAGCATATTGTCCCTTTGTCTGAACTGTCTTTAAACTTACTTGGTATGTTATCCTTTGATATGCAAACATTTTTAACTTTGATGAAGCTTAATTTATCAAACTTTAATTTGACTGCTGATGCTGTTGGAATCACATGTAAGAAACCATTGTCTGATTCAAGGTCATGAAGATTTGCACCTGTGTTTTTGTCTAAGAGTTTTATAGTTTTTGCTCTTCCATTTAGGTCCTTGATCCATTTTGAGCTAATTTTTGTATGCAGTGTGATGCAAGGTTCCCACTTTATTCTCCTACATGTGGATACCCAGTTGTTTCAGCACGATTTGTTGAAAAGACCCTTCTTTCCCAATGAATTGCTTTGACACCATGTTAGAAAGCAAGTGACTGTGAATGTTGGAGTATTTTGTAGTTTTATTGTGATTTCCTTTGTCAATAATCATATTTAACACTTTTCATGTGTTTGTTGTCATTTAGAAATGTGCTTTTATGAAGTCTCTTACACATTTTTGTCATTGTCTTAACTGATTTATAGGAACCCTGTGCATTTTTGTAGACTTGTCCTTTGTCAGTATGTCTTACCAATATTCTCTACTTTGTGCATGATTTTGATTATTTAAATGCTATGTTAATAAAATTTCAAAATTTTATTGTAGTCCAGTTTATCATTTTCCCTTTATAGTCAGTGCTCTGTGTCTTTATTAAGTAATCTTAGCCTATACAAGTTCTTGAAAATATTTTGAAAATATTTTATTTTTTGCCTTGGTTGGGGTGGCTCAGTTGGATGGGCATCATCCTCAAATGAAGAATTGACAGTTTGATTCCTGGTTGGGGCACTTGCCTGCGTTGCAGGTTTGGTCCCCGGTCAGGTGTGTATGGAAGGCAACCAATCAATGTTTCTCACTCACATCGATTCTTGCTCTCTTTTTCTGCCTCCCTTCATCTCTCTCTAAAATCAAAAATAAAATAATTTTAAAAGAAAATATTTTATTTTCTAAAATCTTTATTGTTTTACCTCTCATAATCAGAGCTTCAGTCCATCTGAAATTGATGTTTGTGCAGAGTCTGAGAGTAGATTTAGTTTTTCGCATACAGATAACCCCCGACCCAGAACCATTTATTAAAAAGACCATCTTTTCTCCACTGCGCTGTAGCATCACCCATGTTATAACAATAGTACTATATAAACATTTCACCACTATCTCTTCTATCTCTTGCATGTCTGTTTCTCATCTCTCTGTTCTGTTTTACTGGTCTAGTTTTATCTCCATTGAATAACAGCATACTATGTAAATTGCTATCACTTTATAATAAGCCTTGATATTTGGATAAATCTCACACCTTTGTTCCTTTTCAACATCATGTTATTTTGAATCCTATATTTTCCATGTAACTTTTAGAATCAACTTCTCAATGTCTACAAAAAATATTCAGGGATTCTGATTTGGATTGCATTGAATCTATAGATCAAATTGGGGGAGAATTGTTATCTCTGCAATAATGAACCTACTAATCCATGGGCAGCATGCACTCCTCTATTTATTTAGGTTATCTTTAATGCTTTCCAATAATATTTGAGATTTTTCACTTGAAGAGATCTTTTGAATGTTTTGTTGGATCTACAATGTTGATTTATTTGATGCTATAGAAAATATCTTCCTGGTCTACCATTCCTCTTTATTTTGGGGAATGTCTTCATTTATCTCATTTATTGCCTCAAATCTCATTTACTACTTTAATGCCTTTAATACTACTAAAATGATATAAGCTTATTATTGGTTAAAGCCATATCCTTTTATTTTCTAGTTCTTTGGTATTTGTATTATTTAATGTGATTTTCCTATAAGTAGCATGTAATAAAGTTTTGCTGTTTTTTCTGGTCAAATAATAATATACTTTTGCTTCTATTTAGTTTACTTATATATGTGTTTATTGTTCCTACCAGGTTACTAGTTATTTCTAGTTAGACCACTTGTTTTGAGTGGTCTAACTCAAACCTTTTGTTGTCCTTTCTTGCTTCCTTTTGTTAGTATTTAACTATTTTTTTATCACTCTCTTTTTCTCCTTGACTAACTTCTAAGCAACCCTTTGGGTTTTGTTTTTTTCCTAATATTTTTCTGGTTTACCTGAAGATTACAAAAAGCATCTTAGCTTATTACAGTATAATGAAAATAATAACTTTGGCCATTTCCTTCATAATATTAGAAGCTTGACACACTTTAACTTCATTTACCACCTGCTACCCCAAATTTGCATTATGTATTTAATTATACATATTAAATATATTGTGATAATTGTTTTGAGTTAGTATATATTGATTTATCCCATGTGATTACTATTTCCATTGCTTGTTTTTTCTTCCAGAATTTCCATGTTTCCCCATGGGGTTCATTTTTCTTCTGCCTGAAGAACTCCCTTTATCATTTATTGTATTGTCATATTTGGTGAGGACACATTTTCCCATTTTTTAAAAAAATGGTCCCTCATCATGGCTTCAATGTAAGGATCTGATTATATTACCAATACTCTTCATCTTCCTACTCCCACTCTGGCTGTAGAAACAGCCCACCTGAGGGAAGTTCTAACCCTGCAGAGAAGATATGTATACCCAGTATCACTTTCTCATGGTCAAAGACAGAGAGGGAATAAAAGAGACCAAATCATGGTTGTTTTGGCCTTTTAGTAGACTAAACCCTAGGAGCTATGAAAGGTGGACCCATCACTACTCTCACCAACAAGCTACCTTACTCCTCTGATGTAAAAGGATAAGAAAGAAGTTAGAAAGTGGTCAGATGTGCTGTTTCACTAAGGTGCCTCCCACGGAAACTTGAGGAATAGAAGTGCAAGTTCTCCTCCCCTGAGCTATTCCTCACTTTCTTGGTTCTTGGTTCCCTTAACCCATTTGTCTGAAATCTTACGACTGTGTAAATCCTACTGCATGAGGTGTCTCCTCTAATACTGACAACCATTTCTCTGAGGATTCAACCTGAACAGCTGGTTACTGGTGCAAATTTTGCCTCCATAAATCTCAGAAATGGGCTAGAACAGCATATTGACTGATAGGCCTCACTGTATTCATAAAAGAAAATTTACTCCCTCTTCAGTTATCATCACAAAATTCCCAGACATGTAGTCTAATACAGGTTAACATAGGTTTCCCAATGAGTCTACAACAACCTTAAGTTAAACTAATAATTTAATGCCAACAATAATAGAGGTGCCCCCGATTTTAATATAAATTCATTCTTCCTATAAATTTTCCAGAGAGGAATTAAAGTTTAGAAGTTGTATGTTTATGTCTTTAGAAGTTGGATTCCAAGTCTTTAAAAATTCAAAATCAAATGTTAAAATTTTGCATTAGAAGACAAAAGAGATTAAACTATAAAATTCATATCCTTGCTAATTTATTATCCTACTTTATTTCAGTAGGGAAGACACTGGGATTGTGGATGTGGTGTTTTGTATCTAGGAATGGCACTGACGGTGTGAAGCTAGAGACTTATTAGTGCTCTGTGGCACTCACAAAACTCAACTACCTTTGCTGTCCTGGCCCCCTTGTCTGAAAATCACACTGAGAAATAAGAGAGTAGTAAAGAAGTTGTTCTTCCATAGCTTAAAAAGCCTGTCTACACAAAGAATCTTTTTTCCATGGAATAAATTTGCTTCAGCTGTGCCTGCTTAGATAAACTCCATACCTGTATATTTCAAGGTCAGTTGCTGAGGGCCACACATTATTACCTTATTGGCTTCAATTTTCCAAGAACACTACCTCATTAAAAATAGCCTTAGATTATAAGTACTAGTCACAATTAGCTACTGTGTTGTCCGTCATTCTCAAAATCCCATGTGGCCCAAGTTGACTGAAGTCTAAGTCCTTAAGCACTCTCCAAATATAATTCATTATCTTTTTTTTCTGAGATTCAGTATCAAATCAGAGGACCAAATGTTGGGATTTGAAGGGCTAATAAATTATGCCCATTTATTCTTTACCAGTAAGTGATAAAAGATGATGAAAGTACCACAGTTATTCTGTTTGGAGAGTGTGGCTTAGAAAAGGACTGTGGACATGTCATTTCAAGTTTCTGTTTTCTGCCCCCTGCCACTATTCCCCCATTTCCTGCCTCATTGTCAGTTTATTTTTTGGGACAGGTTACCCCAGAGAAAATTTTGGTCTCTCCAAATCATTGCATCCTCTTAGTACCTAACAGGGAGGGACGTGACTGAACCCCCATTGTTTATAACCCATTAATAGATTATTGTTATAAAAAGTGGAGCAATGGTTGTCACATATAAACATGGCAACTCACATCCTCTGGGGATGCATGAGTAATGGATGGGCAAGAGGCCAAGAGAATTTATTACAGGAGGAAGTCCCACACAGAAACATAAGAAAATGTGGAGTAGTCATTAGTTCTTATAAATAAGTCAAATATTGAACTATTAACTCCAAAGGTTTACCACACTATCAAAGAGCTTGTATTTGGAAAGTATATCAGTATCTCACTATTAAAATCTTGATTATAGCTGACAGTTGTAGAACAAGTGTTGTTCATACTTCTTAGGGAGAAGTGGAATGCTTCCTAACCTGAAGGTGTTTGTCTGAGGAAGTGGTGAAAAAAATTAAGCAAGATCGGGGAAACTGGAATTGCTTAGTGTAGAGAAGGGCAGGCTGGGAATGATGGCTCCTTCCAAGAGCCCTAAGAGCTATCATGTGAAAGAGGCACTTAATTTATTTTCTGTAACTAGAAAAGGCAGAATTAGGGCAACATGATAGAAGGTTCAGAAAGTAGATTGAAATGCACTAAGGATTTTTTTTTCAAAATTAGAACTGATAAAATGGAAAGGGCACACTTGAAAAATACTCATCTTGTATCATTTACCCAGCAGAGGCTGGGTACCACAAAAAACCTAGAGCAGTTTTCCTGTCAAGATGGTAGGTAGCTAAACACAGTAGTTACATCCTCTCACAATCCCATCAAAATTACAACTACACTATAGAAAAACCAACATTCAGAACCGCCTAAATCTAGCTGAATGGAGGTCATATCACTAGGGATTTAAAGAAGAAACCATATTGAGACTGGTAGGAGGGGCAGAGACACAGAATCAGCTAGTTCCACATCAGTGTGCGGTAGGTAAAAATTGGGAGGGATATCTCAGCCTCAGAGGTTCCCCCAGAGGAGTGAAGGGTCCCAGCCCAGGGTTCCAGTGCCAGGAAGAGACGACCCCACAACTTGTCTGTGATAACCAGTGGGAACTGAGACTGAGGGAGACCAAGAACTTGTGAAGTCCCAAGCAGTTCCTCTAAAGGGCTCACACATGGACTTACTCAGACTCACTCCCTCTGGGCCCCAGCACTGGGGCAGCAGCTCAAAATGCACCAGGGACATATGGAGAGAAACTGAACTGACTGAATTTGGGGTAGGAGCTGGAGGAGCAGGTTTCTACCAGAAAGAGGTACTGGCAGAAGCCATTTTTCTGTTGATGAGCCCTCTCCCCCAGACCTGGCAGGCGAGTGCCATATCTGAGTCTCCATCAACCTGACTCACACTGCAGCCCCACCCTGGTGGTTACTGAGGCCCTGCTCCACCAAATTCCAGGCCCACCAAAGCTGTTTCCAGTGGCTTTTCCACAAGAATAGCCTGTCTTGGCTTCAGATTTTCCTAACTTCTCTAAAATAAGCAGTGTCTGGCCTCAGGGTGCCCTATATCCCTCACTAAGTGGCCCCAGGCCCAGCACTATCAGTAGCTGGTTTGGGTTCACAGCTGGGCCTCTCCTGGGCACCTCCAAGCCCGGCACAAGTAGCAACCACCTGCATGTGGCTTTGTAGCACATGCCATAGGCCTTGGGCAGAACACAGGCAGTGACCTTGGCCTGTACTTCCTAGGAGGCCCAGGAACCAGCATACCCAGTGGGCAGTTTCAGACTACATCAAAGCACCACCCAACCACTGCCATAAGCGACACACTAAATAGACAGACCCAGCAGGCACCAGAGCCTAGCTAAGTTAAGTCCTGATCCATGGGGTGGGCCCCTGGACAGCTAATCCTCTACAATGATTGTCCCTGCCAGTCCTCACAGTCTATTGGCCTGGGTATAAAACCCTCCCATTGACATGCCAACAGAAATCAAGGCTCAACTTTAACAGAAGGGTGTACATAGCCCTCACAGAGTGAGATTCAGATGAATGGGGAGGCTGTGCCACTGAACCCTATAGGACACCTACTACACTAAGATACTCTACCAAGCCCAGGAGATGCAGTTGCTCCACCTAATACATAGAAACAAACACAGGGCAACAGCCAAAATGAGGAAACAGGTCCCAAATGAAAAAATAAGAAAAAGAACTGAATGAAATGGAGGCAAGCAAGCTAAGGAATACAGAATTCAAAACAATAGCTTTAAGGATGCTCAAGGAACTTAGTGAGAAGTACAACAACATAAAAAAAGACATGAAAACCATTAAAAACAGTCACAAATGAAGGATATACTAACTGAAATGAAGAATCATTTACAGGGAATCAACAGTAGAGAAGATGAAGCTGAGAATCAAGTCAGCAATTTGAAATATAAAGAAACAAACAAAACCCTCATTGAATCAGAATAGCAAAAAGAAAAAAAGAATACAAAAAATGAGGATAGTATAAGGAGCCTCTGGGACAACTTCATGTGTATGAGCATTCATATTATGGGAGTGCCAAAAGAAGAAGACAAAGCAAGGGGTCAAGAACCTATTTGAAAAAAAATAAGGACAGAAAACTTCCCTACCTGGTGGAGGAAACAGACATACAAATCCAGGAAGTGTGGAGAGTGTTAAACAAGATGAACCCAAAGAGGCCCACACCAAGAAACATCATAACTAAAATGCAAAAGGTTAAAGACAAAGAGAGAATCTTAAAGCAGCAAAAGAAAAGCAGTTAGTTGCCTACAATGGAGCTCCCTTAAGACTGTCGACTGATTTCTCTATAGAAATTTTGCAGGCCACAAGGGACTAGCAAGAAATATTCAAAGTGGTATTCAATATTCAATATCCTTGTTGAAATATTCAACAAGAACCTACAACCAAGATTACTCTACCCAGCAAAGCTATAATTTAGAATTAAAGAACATATAAAGAATTTCCCAGACCAGAAGCTAAGGGAGTTCATCACCACCAAATCAGTATTATATGAACTGTTAAAGGATCTTCTTTTAGAAGGAGAAAAAAAAGACCAGAAATATGAATCATAAAATGGCAATAAACACATATCTATCAACAAGTGAATCTAAAAAACAAAATAAATGATCATAACAAAAACAGACTCACAGATACAGAGAACATTTTGATGGTTGCCAGATGGGAGGGAACATGGGGGGACAGGTGAAAAAGGTGAGGGGATTGAGAAGCTCTAGTTGGCAGTTACAGAATAGTCGTGAGGATATAAAGTACAACATATAGTCAATAATATTCTAATAACTATGCATGGTATTAGATGGATATGAGATTTATCAGGATAATCACTTAGTAAGTTATATATTGTCTAATCACTGGGGTGTACACCTGAGGCTAATACAATATCATATGCCAACTATAATTGAAAAAATGTAAAAGATTTATAATTCAAAAAGAAAAATATATCAAATTAAATGAACTATTCACCAAAAAAAGCTAGAGCAGCAGATATGCTATGGGGTGGACAGTGGACTGGATCACTCAAGAGTCCTCTGACTTCTGATCATGTTAGGAGGTTGTCATGGTAACAGGGACCTTGTACAAGCACTGCTCATGGGACACACTCATAAAGCAATTTATTTGGTCTTCCACAGTTCCTTTCCACCTGCTTACTGGGGCAATTTTTGCTGATGAGCCTGAAATAAAAATTTGGGCAGGCTTCTCTATTCACTTTTAGGAAATGCAAAGGTGTATAGTAACTTTAATTGCAGAGAAAAGTCCCAATTCCCTAATTACAGAGTTCTCTCCAATATTATCATATAGACCCAAAACATAATGTGAGAATGAGGCTTTCTGTCTTCTCTCCTCTCTTGGGCCTGTTGTGAATGGGAACCCTGCTTTTGGGAGAGATGCCAAATACCTTTCTTTTAGCTCACCAGTCTACCTCTCCTTACCATCTTATGAATCAAGATTTTGACTTCTTTGGGGTGAAAGCTAGGAGGGTAATGAGGTAAAGAGAGAGCTGGAATGTAGTTATATGACTAGTACAGTTGTGGCAGTTTAGTTTTGACATGTTTTGAATGAGGTATATCCTGCAGGTACATTCTTTATCTTGTGAGAATTCTCATCTGTGTTGCCCCTTTGAGGGAGATAAAATCATCTTCTTCCTTACTCCTTCAGCATGCCCTTGGAGTCTGAGGACACACTTAACATTCCCCTGTTGACATCTGTTTACATCCTGTAAGTGCTCTGGGGATAGTATATGACAAACCCACCACCAGCTTTCTCTCTGCTAGGTTTATGGGCCATGTCTGCCCCTCATGAATCTTTTGTTTCAACAAATTCTAGGAGCGTAGCTACTTATAAGTCATACTCTTCTAGTCTGCCGTCAGTAGCTTATTAGGTCAGCCTCCAAATTAATAGTTAATTGGTCTGAAAACAGTAGGAAACATATATCAAACTCTCTGCCCAAGTTGTAAATCAATACCCCCAACCCACTGGGGGGTCAGTGGAGACCAAAGTATCATCCTCTTCAAAAAGAGTATCATTTATGATTCTCTCATGATTTTCACACTTGGCCATTTTATAAAACTACAGTGGAGGGAAGAAGTCTTTTAAACCAAGAGTTTCATATATATTTTCCATACACGTATTTTTGAATCTTACAGGAAATTTTGTATAACAAATACCTCTGGTATCTAGCATCTATTTATTGTCGTAGGGTGATAGCCAAAATTTCACTATTAATACTGTGTTATATAATTGGAAAAACTGAAACTGGCTAAGTAGAGTTAAGACTTAAAAGATGGTTAGGCAGTATCTAATGATAAAGTAAATAACAGATTACCTAATGTTACTGTAGATAAGTGACTTAGAAATGAGTGATTGGAGCAATATGAACAATTAATATTTTCCCCAATGACAGTAAATTTTCCAACTTCCTAACAGACTTTTTACTGGTGTCCAAAAGATATCTCACACTCAACCTATTCAAAGAACAAGCTTACTTATGCTTACCTACAACAAATATGTTTCTTTTCTTGGAATCTCTATTTTGGCTAATAGCATCATATATATTTCCTAAGCAAAATAATTTAGTGTGATGGCTTTAAACTCTTAGAGATGGGAGGCTGTGGGAGAAAACTTAAATGGCCAATGATGTAGCCCTGTGGATGTGGTGGCAATTCCCTTTGTGTTAATCCTCATAGGATGGTGTCGCTTCATTGTCTAGTTTCTAGTTGCAAGGTAACCAGTAGTTACATAATAATCAGCACTCTGTCTTTTAGAGAGTTAAGTCAGGAGGGGACAAGATGGTCTCCTTTGCACAAGTTATTGAAATTGTTTATCTCAACATTTCCTCCAAATGTATGACATGCAAATACATGTGTGTAGAATGTTCTGAAGCAAACTACATCAAAAAATTCTACATACCTACATAGGCATATTCCAATCTATGGAAGATAAAGCAGGAGGATAACATTTTCATTTTTATGAAGCTGTGTGTAGGGTCAGTGGATTAATAAATGAATCTGAATTATTCATCAGTCTGTATGTCATTCAGATCTTTAAAATCAATGTTGATGGAGTAGTAGAAACTTGTCAACTCTCACCAAACCAATATAATCATCTTCTTCCTGCTCTCCCTTTCATTTTAACCATTTACTCTTGTTTGGGATTTTGGAATCTAGATAAATCTCCATGCACTGTCCCTAACAACCATAACACATGTTAATAATTTATGGGTCTGAAGTGTAGAGGGTGTTTATGAAGGAGCATTTCACAGAGAGTAAAATCTCACAGAGGTAAGCACAGATTTCTGATTCACATTAATTAACTTAGGCAGAGACTGATTTATGAATTTTCTACATTAATTAATAAAGATTATGTATAAATTCTTTGGAGTCCATTAGTCAGGGATGAATAGGATTTTGTGTATACTTTTAGCAAATAGATGACTTACTTTCCCCTCCTTTTCTAAAGAACAATACAAATCCATACCCATTCACTTTCAGGGGTGTCCATCTCACAGCCCAGGATGGCTATGAATGTGACCAAACACAAAATCATAAATTTACTTAAAACCTTTTTTTTTTGCTCATCAGTTTTCATAAGTGTTAGTGTATTTACTGTGTGGCCCAAGACAACTCTTCTTCTCTCAGTGTGGCCCTAAGACACCAAAAGGTTGAACACTTCTGCTGGGTCTAAACGGTGATTTGTTGATTGATTTCTTTCCATTTTTGCTGATATTTGCTTCACTCCTACAGATACATTTTTCTGTATGCTTCTTTGGAGTTTTTGAAATTGTCCATTATAACTGCTCAATATTTATTAGGCAATTCTCTCTGCTTGTGTTGCATTAAAACATGCCATACTAAAAAGAATGTTCGTGGCACCGGAAAGATAAGTCCTGAGCTACTGAAGTGTTACCTTCCATGTTAAGTCATTTTTTTTGAAAGCTTACTTTCAGAAACAGCTTAGAAGAAAGACTAATTTAATGAATTACTGAGCATATAAATTAAAGAAAGGGAAATCCCAAATGCTCAAGCACTCACTGACTATATAATATGGACTTAGATTAACAATAATTTCTGGTATTAATTATGATAACCAACATTTCTTGAGTATATACTATATGCCAGGTAGTATTTCAAGTACTTGGCATCTATTGCACTTATTTTTCACAACCAATGAGATCAGACCTATGATTATAACACCTCACTTTTACATGAGGAATCTGAGGCACAAAGAGGTTAAATAACTTGCCCGAGTTCACACAACTGTTCGTTGGAGGAGGCATATTTCAACCCAGTCTGTCTGGCTGCAGACCTTTCACTAAAAATTGCTAAGGTAGTGAGTGATACCTGGGCCAGGCAGTGCCCACTGAGTCGTACAACAATATGGAGTCATTTCCTTTCCAATTAAATAATGTTAATGTATAGTGTATTCTTCAACCTTTAAATTGTCATGATTTCTGTTATGCTGCATTTTCTGTGTATGAGAATAAGTAATATGCACATGAACGACATTTTTGTACAATCTTCAAAGATTCAATATCTCTATTCATTGGGGGGAAGTATGAAGGAATTAATATTTTTCAGAAGTCCCCAGGACATTCTGATGCAGTTACTCTTCAGATAAGCCTGTGGACAATCACTTTAAATCAAACCTCAGAAAGAATATGCCCACATCTACACGATGACAAAAGATTTTGGCAAGGAACCAGATGGCACAGATGGGTGTAGGTGGTAATTAGTTCAACTAGAGCTACCCTATAAAACATTTCTTCACACCGTTGGCTCCAAAGCAGTGTGTCTTGTCCCTGGAGGGTAAAAGGGTTGACTGCCAATTTTCTAGTAGCTCAGCTCAGCCACAGGATGGTGTTCTGTTCAAAATGGACACTCAGTAAATAAGGTAGATATTAATAAACACAAATATAGCACTTTTCACCTGCATGCCATGGGTTGTTCTAAGTGCTCTACATGGATTAACTGTCTTAATCTTCCATCCTTCCCACAAGTTAGACTCCTTTTCATGCTCATTTTCCTCATCAGGAACCTAAAAACAGAGCCCTTAAGAGCAGCAAGTAGCAATAAACAGCAGAACTGGGATAAGATTGACTTTGAGCCCCTCAAAATGCCTCAAGTGACAGCTTGAAGCAAATCACTGCTCATCTTTTCTTTGCCAATCCAAAGATGAAGATGGAGATTTTAAATTATTACAATGTTAAAACGTCTATCTAAATTTAAGAGCATCTCCCTGATATGTTTTATTTCCTCCATCCTGTCTTCCCTTTCCCCATTTCTTTTCTCCCTACCTCTCTTCTTCTTTCTTCCCTCTCTTATTTCTTGCTTTATCATAATTAAAATGCTTATGGAAGCACACATTTAGTGAAATAGAAAGGGAAAATAATTCTCATCCACATATTTTAATAAATATACTTGTAAATATTATTTAACATAAACAAGGCTTAACTTAAATATTAGCATATTGTTCTTGAGACATATATCCATTTATCTGAACAGAGTCATCAGTTTTGCTTGGTGAATAAGAAAGAAATGTGGGGGGCAGGGCCGAAGATAGCAGTAAAGTAGGTGAGAGCAGAGCCCACTTACTCATGCACCCAACTGGGCCACTTAGCTGATATTCTGAAAAACAAAGTGAACACAGAATCTTAGCTGATATGAAGTTTGGAAGCCCAAGTGTGCAGAAGGTGCTTCAAAATGGGCAGTGAAGAGGTCTTACAGGTGGACAGGGAAAGTCCCCGGGTGTGACACCAGAAATCGTGGCTGCTGCTGGGACATTGGAGGAGAGCTGTGTCAGTGATATAAGCAGTCTAGTGGTTCCCTTCTCTCCCAGGGCCACAGAGCTGCAAGCCCATGAGGGGAGCAGCTTGAATGTGTGAAGTAGATGGGGGAAAACAAGCAGCACACATGCACATGGCTGGGGCAGCGTTCACCAGCCAGGACAGTGCAAGAGAATGGGGGTGGGGGTGGATTCTAGCAGCACCTGGAGCTGGGAGAGGTGGAGGGCAGGAGAGCAGGGCTGACTGAGATGGACTTTTGACTTGCCGGAGAGTTGGAGTGTGTGGAGGGATGAGAAGTGGCTCCAGCAGCAGTGGTGCCCACAGACTTTTTTCAAAATGGGAACTGAGGTATACTGGACAGGGACAGCACACTTGCAGCTGTCCAAAAAGGAGGGAGGATGGTGGATGCGATGTGCTCCCACTCAGTGCACCTCACAGATTGATCAAAGGGATGCAAAGCAAGGTGGTTTCTCAGAGCTGGCCTGGAACAAGGCACAGAGTGGAGAGTGCAGGCTGTGGAGTGCTGTGAGGGCAGTGGGCTAAAGACTGTGCACCTGTGATTATTGAAGGATACACTGAACTCCCTTCCTTGGTGGAACCACTGGAAAGGAAAATTGAGCCCAACCCTCCATTGCCTGCAGGAGCCAGGAAGAGTGGGAAAACTAACTAAGCAGTCCTCACAACCAGCAGGGTTTTGTTTTTTTTTTTTCAAGAGTAAAGCAGCAAGACCAATGCCTAAAAGGGCCCACTTTGAACTCCCCACAGAGAGACAGAGTACACTGGGTCTTAGAACCCTATTTTTCTGAGGTCATTCAAACAGGAAGGTAGGAAGGAGTACAAGGGAGATTCAGGGCATTGCCCAAACTTGGCTCGCACACACAGCTGCAGACCACACCAAGAAAGAGGGAGCTGACACTTTTACACAGATTATCCCCTGATTCCCATGAAAAAGGACAGCTATTTAAGCAGAAACTATACATTATTGGAAATAAACTGGGGCAGACTTAAGACGGGAGGTATAGTGACGGGGGAACACACCCACAATTTTCCCAGAAGACTGAACAGTGCCTCCCAGGTGAGACACAGAGACCTCACCTTCTCAATCACAACAGAAGCTCCTTCTTGAAGCAGGGGAAGGAGATACAGGAGGTGTTGCCAGAAGTTTGATGATGCACCCAGGACCTCAAGGTGAGAGAAAACCAGAGATGGATCCAGAAAGAAGTCAGAAGACAAACACCATCAGCTGAGACAAATTTCACCTTGCTCTTCATCAGAATATGTGTGTTTTTAATTTTTTTCTTTTCTTTTAATTTTGCTTTTGGAGGTTTTCTTTTTGCTCCCTTTCATATTGCACTTTAATCCTTCTTGTTTGGCTTCACTCATATTCCAAATAACTCACTACTTTTGGTCTTTTACTCTTTATGCTTTTTATTCAGATTATATATTTTTTATATTATTGTTATTCCAAATCCCACACAGCACCTGTTACTAGTCTTAATCCATTTTGCCATCTTCCTGAGCTTATTACTGTTGCTGTAAACTTTATCTTCTCTCACACTACACCATGTTGCTATCCCTTAATCTCACTGTTTCTCCTCTATCTAACCTCTCATATGCACTCCTCTTTCTTAAGTCAGCTCACATTCTTTTTCCCCCTCTTACAAGAGTCTTATTTACTTTCCATCGTTTATAAACTATGGCTAGTTAGGCAAAATACCATAGTTATTGCTGTACTTCTCCAACAGAACTCCTAGTTGTTCACCATTTGTCTGTATTTTAAATCCCATAGCACACAGGTGGCAAACAAATGGCCCGGAGGCCAAATCTGGCCCTCCACCTTGTTTTATCTGGCCCAGCACCTTATTTCTACTGGTGGCAGTGCTGACCTCTCGCTTAACTGTTAAGGAGTAGTTACATTTATACAGTCCTAAAATTACATTTGGCCCTTTGAAGGCAACTGTGACACCGATGTGGCCTCCGGTGAAAATGAGTTCGACATCCCTGCCATAGAATATTCTCTTCCTGTCTTACGTCATTTCACCTGACCCCTGCCCTTGATTGGTTGACTGAGGAATTTTATTTCTCCTTTTCCACTCTCTCAACCTGGTCTTTATCCTTTACTCTTATTAGTTTTCTTTCTCCATCCTCTCGAAATCATTTTGCTTTACTGTAGACATCTCTTATTCACTTTTCACTTTTCCACAATATTCGTATTCCCATTCTACCTTTATTAAACTTCATTCAGCTGTTGTTGCTATCAACCCTACTGTGGTTTTTCTGTAATTTTGCTCCCATTGGTTCAGTACCTTTATAATTTCACTTCAGACCTCATAGTATTCTCTTCTCTTTTCTTACCCCATTGTTCCCATCACCCTTACATGTTTGACTTACATTTTAAATTTTGTCATCTCCTTTCCATGCCTCACTTCTATCCCTACTCTCACCCATTCTCTTCCCTCTTCCCACTCAATAACATTTCCCCCTCTTTCAGTCATCTCATATTCCCTTTGTGTTATCTTCTAATATTTGCAATCCCTCTTAACCTTTATTAATCTTTGTTCAATTGCGGTTGAGATTGCTGATGTGGTAGGGGGGTTCTTTTTGCTGGCATAGGTTCGGTTGTCTGGTAATACGGCTTCATTAACCAACACCTTTACAACAGCATAAAAGACAAAGCAGGAGTTGTGACTACCAGTAAATCTGCTCAAAGGGAGAACCCACCAACAAAGAAGCCACCAACAAGTAAAGTCCACATACAACAAGAGAGCCCACACAAATGAAAGAGAGAGCAACTCTGGAGCATTCAGACAAGATCAAAGGGAATGTACACTGAGTCCCAGGGAATTCCTACCACAGAAGTCCTTCCCATGAAGACACACAGACAAAGCAGAGCATCCTGAGATGCAGGAACAAACAAAAGGGTCACCTAAAATGGGGAGACAAAGAAAGAACCCCTAATTGAAAGGAATGGAAAAAATTTCCAGTAAAGGAGCTAAATGAAATTGAGACAAACAATCTATCAGACACAGAATTCAAGAAAATGGTTGGAAGGATGATCAAGCGACTTGTGACAATTACAAGGAGCTGAGTGGGAATTATAACAGCATGAAAAAGGAAATAAAAACTATAAACAACAAGCAGGATAAAATGAAGAATACCTAAAATTAAAAAAAATATATGCTAGAAGGAGTTACGAGGAGGCTGGATGAAACAGAGGTCCAAATCAGCAAGCTGGAAGAAAAGGCAGAAAAAATACCCAAATAGAACAACAAAATGAAAAATGGCTAAAAAAATATGAGGATGATTAAAAGGAACTTCAGGACAACATGAAACGTAACAACATTTGAATCATAGGGATACTAGAAGGAGAAGAAAAGGAGCAAGGGATAGAAAACCTGTTTGAAAAAATAATGACAGAAAACTTTCTTAATTTGGAAAGGGGAAAAGCCATTCAAGTTCAGAAAGCACAGAAGATCCTAATCAAGATGAACCCAAAGAGGCCCATTCCAAAACACATTATAATTAAAATGACAAATTTTAAAGACAACGAGATAATCTTAAAGGCAGCACAGGAGAAATGGGAAGTAACATACAAGGGAGCTCTGATAAGACTAGCAGCTGACTTCTCAATGGAAACACTACAAGCCAGAAAGGAATGGCAAGAAATATTCCAAGTAATGAAAAGTAAAGGCCTGCAACCAAGACTACTCTACCCAGCAAGGTTCTCATTTAAAATGGAAGGTGAAATAAGGAGTTTCACAGACAAAGGAAAGCTGAAAGAGTACATGTATACCAAACCAGCATTGCAAGAGATGCTAAAGGGACCACTTTAAGAAGATGAAGGAAAAGAGTGAGACGGAGAGGAACACATGTACAGAGGGTAAAAAAGGAAATGAATAAGTAACTATCAATGACAACCTTGAATGCAAATGGGTTAAATGTTCCAATCAAAAGACACAGGGTAGCTGATTGGATAAGAAAATATGACCCACACATATGCTCCCTAGGAGAGACTCACCTAAGAACAAAAGACTTACACAGACTAAAAATAAAGGGTTGGAAACAAATTTCCAACCAAATGGACAGAAAAAAAAGCTAGGGTAGCAGTAGTTATATCAGATAAAATAGATTTCAAAACAAAGGCCATAAAAAAGAGACCCAGAAGGACACTTCATAATACTCAAAGGAAGAATCCATCAAGAAGACATAAACATTATAAACATATATGCACCCAACATAGGGGTATGCAAATGTATAAGGAAAATCTTGGAGGACTTCAAGAAAGATATAGACAGCAACAAACTTATACTAGGGGATTTTAACACCTCACTGTCAACAATGTACAGATCTCCAAACAAATAATCAACAGGACATTGGGGAACTGACCAGCATGGTAGATCAAATGGGGTTAACTGATATATACAGAAACTATCACCACAAAGAAGTAAAATATACATTCTTTTCAAATGCACATGGAACATTTTAAAGATAGATCATGTGATAGGACACAAAACAAGCCTCAACAAATTCAAGAAATTTAAAATCATATGAAGCATTTTCTGAGATGATAATGGCTTGAAACTAAAAACCAACCTCAAGAAAAAAATTCAAACACTCAAATACATGGAGACTAAATAACATGTTACTAAACAATGAATGGGTAAACAATGAGATCAAGTAAGAAATCAAATTTTCATTTCTTGAAGCAAATGATAATGTACACACAATAGCCCGAAATCTATGTGACTCACCAAAGGCAGTCCTGAGAAGGAAGGTCATAGCAATACAGGCCTACCTAAAAAGATAGAAAAATTTCAGTAAATGACCTAACCCTACAACTACAAAAACTAGAGGAACTATAACAAACAAAGCCCAGAGTCAATAGAAGGAAGGAAATAATCAAGATCAGAGCAGATTTAAATGATGTAAAGACTAAAAGAACAATGAAAAGGATCAATAAATACAGGAGCTGGTTCTTTAAAAAGATAAACAAAATCAACAAGCCTTTAAGCAGGCTCATCAAGAAAAAAAGAGAGAGGACCCAAATAAAATCAGAAACAAAAGAGACAAAATTACAACTGATACTACTGAAATATAAAGGATCATAAGAAATTACTATGAACAACTATATGCCAAGAAATTTGAAAACCTGGGTGAAATGGACAAATTTCTAGAAACATATAATCCTCCAAAACTGAGTCAAGAAAAAGCAGAAAGCCTGAATAGACAGATAGCTAATGAAATTGAAGCAGTAATTTAAAAAAAACAAAAAACAAAAAACAAAACCTCTCAGCACACAAAAGCCCAGGCCAGACGGATTCACAGAAGAATTTTACCAAACATTTAGGGAAAAGCTAACCCTGTTACTACTCAAATTATTCCAAAAAATTCAAGAGGGAAGACTTCCAAACTGCTTTTATGAGGCCAATATTACCCTAATTTCAAAAACAGATAAAGACACAAGAAAGAAAGAAAACTTAAGGCCAATATTGCTGATGAACATAAATGCTGAATTCCTCAACAAAATATTGGCAAACTGGATCCAGCAATACATTAATAAGATCATACACCATGATCAAGTGGGATTCATCCCAGGGATCCAAAGATGGTACAATATACACAAATCAATAAATGTAACACATCAAATAAACAATATGAAAGACAAAAATGACAAGATCATATCAAAAGATGCTATAAAAGCATTCAATAAAGTACAACACCCATTTATGATAAAACACTCACCAACATGGGAATAGAGGAAGCATTCCTCAAAATATAAAGCCCAAATATGAAAAACCTACAGTCAACATCATACACAATGGGTAAAAAAAAAAGCTTTCTGCCTAAAATCAGGCACAAGAAAAGGTGTCCACTTTCACCATTTCTATTCAACATAGTATTTGAAGTTCTAGCCACAGTGATCTGACAAGAAAAAGAAATAAAAGACATCCAAATTGGAAAAGAGGAAGTAAAGTTGTCACTGTTTATAGATGGCATGCTAGTGTACATAGAAAGCCCTACAGACTCCACAAAAAACTACTCAATGTAATAAAGGTATTTGGCTAAATGGAGGGATAGAAAGTGAACATTCAGAAATTGAAGGTATTTTTGTACACCAACAATAAAATATCAGAACAGAAATTAGGAAAGAAATCTCATTTACTACAGTAACAAGAAAAATAAAACACTTAGGAACAAAGTTAACCAAGGAGGTAAAAGATCTGTACTCAGAAAATTACACAATGCTGAAGAAATAAATTAAGGAAGACAGATATAAATGGAAGCATATGCTTTGTTCATGGATTGAAAGAATTAACATCATTAAAATTTCCATACTACCCAAAGCTATTTATAGATTAAACACAATCCCTATCAAAATACTTATGACATATTTCAGAGATATAGAACTAATATTTCAAAAATTCTTATGAAACCATAAACAACCCCAAGTAGC